>JBBBDQ010002324.1:2932500-3190000 GCA_037127315.1 Ascarosepion bandense
TACTAGTCACAAGGAAGTGTTTATTTCTACGCTGGAAAAGCCTACAGCTTAATTTAGTCGTTATACCTTCTATATAAGAGTTCTTAAATGATATGTTTGCTGTTGGGCGTATTTCTGGTTTTATTGTTCGTGAACTCTTAATTAGCAATCTATAATTGTTTCCTAACAACATACCGGCGTACGGCTATATCACGTTGAATACACCGGTTCTCGCTCGATCACCGAAGTTAAGCCTAGTCAGTACTTAGATGGGTGACCGCTTGGGAATACCAGATGCTGTAAGCGTTTAGTGACTGATATTCATTGTGGTGCAGGAGATATCGGCCCGGAAAGAAAATCGCTGAGCCAAGTTCGAATTCCAGTTGAATACCCTGCATTCACTTAAGCACTGGCACCCTTGGGAAAGGTATTAATCCGTCCCTTCTCTCAAGTTATGGGTTAAATAATAGGGTAGGACTTGGGGACCCTACCTTTAAAAACAAATCCCAATGAATCTTGGTACTCGAAAAGAAAAAAGTACTACTAGACACAAAACCTATTAAAAAAAAACAACAATAAATTGTTGAAAGAAAAAGGTGTTACCAGCAATAAATAAATAAAATTTAGTTGGCAATAAATGACCCACCGAGGTTGATATGCCATAAAACAACCAACATCATACCATTTTTAGTTTTGGAGACTAAGAATCACATCTATCTGAAAAACTTTGATTATGCTATTACACACAATCTTCCGCATCTGCTTGAAAATGTATTTTCTTTGTATACGACTAGTGTACAATTTTACGGAATTTAATGTTACATTGATAAATTGATTTCTTTCAAATTAGTTTTCATGTCGATAATAATGTTGACTTCTTTAGAAGTTTACAAGTTTTAATAATTTCTCTTTAATTTTATCATCATGTAATCATTGCAATGGAAATGGAAGACCAGCCTTACTGAAAAAAAATTCAAATGCATAATGACTTACCAACGCGAAAGAGTTCACAGATGCATTACACGTAAAATATCCAGAAAGTAACATGTCCGTGTTGAAATATTTAAAGACAATAAGCTTACACGAGACTTAACGAAATATATAATGTAGATTCTATATAACGCGAAACCAAATCACTGCGAGCACATCATATGTTAGTCTGTCTGGTTTGATCTGTTGATGTTGGTGTTCCTCGAAAGTAGTTCTAAACTGTTGTTCCTAATGCGAATTTTTCCGAGTTTCTTTTGATGTTCACAACGGGAAAAACTATGTCAACGATTTCAATCGTGATATGAAGCTATGTCACTCCTTAATTTCGAGTTAGCAACATTAACATGATATTTTGTAATTATTATCAATCTACTCTCCGGAAAATTCAGTTGCCTCTCAATCAGGCTAACATTAAGAGAATTTCAAAGTGAATCATTTATTTAACCTACATAGGTTTCTATATGCAAAGATATCTCTTTTTATTGCTTTTCTTTACCGCTGCTCAATTAGTCGCCATGTTTACCTAGAATCTAAATCTGCACTACGTTGGGCCAAAATACTATACTCTAAATATCCTTCTATCTAAACTACATGAATACACACACACATATGCACACACACATGTGTGAGTGTATTATCATTATTAGCTACTTGATGAGAAATTGATATTTCAATGTCAAAACAAAATAGTAGAAGATGTAGTAAATTGTAGTTGTACATGTTCTAAAGTATAATTTATAATAAATATTCATTAGTCTATTTTTATATTGAGCACTGTGTTACATTAATGTTTTGAACGTTGCAAATATTTTTTTCGTTTCTTATTCATTTGTATATATATTTTATTAACACTATTGACCTTTTTAGGATTGTTGTTTTCATTTTCGGTGCAATATTTATCTTCAGGTGATAAGAATTTCTAACTGAAATAATCACTGTATTTAACCAACGCGTTTATCCACTGGCCCATGTGTCCTAACATTTCCAAGAAAAAAAAGTAAAATTCTTGTCAGTTTATTACTTTTCAAAAATTTAAGAATGCTCATGAACATTCATTAGGTTAACTGGAAAATCTAGAAAAATTATAGAAGATGTTAAGTGAGTCAATTAAATATTTAAGAAACAAAAGTAACTGAATTATATATTTTTCTAATATAACTATGTATTTAAGTTAAATTATGTATTATATATTTAAGTTAAATTATGTATTATATATTTTAAATAATAATATTTTAAATAATACATATTATTGGGCATTTTCTCATTTTAGACCTATTATCATAATGTTATCCTAATTTTATTTTACTTCAATTAGAAGATTTTAAACCCTCTAGAATAGTCTAACCAAATTATTATTCTTATTCTAAACCAAATTATTTCCAATGTTTTTAAAATTTTTAGCGGATATATATATATATATATATATATATATATATAGTCTCTATTCTTTCCTCCTGTTTCAATTCTTTTTAGATATATATAACTTTTCCTTTCCTTTTCCATCTGAATCCTTGTCATCTCGGCTACTGAATATTTTTTCATGTCTTATTCGTTAACTTCCCACTGTCGACTCCATTTGTCATGTCTTTTTCCTTTTCTCCCATTACTTCTTTTACCTTTCCCCCACCTCTTCTTATTCCTGTGACACAGTAAATTTTTGATTCTTTAATACAGACCTAATCTAAAAGTCTTCTTCTAATATTCAGTCATGAATCTCTGTCTCTGCCCCTTTTTAATGTCAGGACAACAAATTGTAAATAATTTCGTGTTTCTTTTTTAATCATCTTCCCCCTTTTTTTTAACTTTTTGTGTATGGAAGATATTTAGTAACAAAATTCATCGAAACAAACTTAAAAAGAATCTAAATAAAATTGACATGATTATATTGAAAAGAATTGAATTAAAAATTTTCAGCATCTCTTTGGTGAACATGTATAGTTACATCAGTGTAACAAATTAACTACTAAAAGACAAAAAGCTTCACACGAAATAATTTTTCACTTTGTCATTCATTCCTCCCTCTTCAGTACATTCATATATATATATATATATATATATATATATATATATATATGTGTGTGTGTGTGTGTGTGTGTGTGTGTGTGTGTGTGTGTGTGTGTGTGATGTGGTGCAGTTGATATCGGGTTGGGATGCGAAATCTGATAAACGAGTTTGAAATCCAGTGGAATTTGTTGCATTCACTTTCGTGCAAATAGGTTTGAGAAACGTTATAATCTATCTATTGTCCCTCCAGCTATTAGTCGAATATCCGGACAGATTGTGGTTTCTACAGTCTTGGTTACCAACCAATCTACCCATAAAGAAATGGAAACTTACTTCGAGAACACCTGCCTAGTCAAAAAAAGATATGATCACCCAAGTGTATATCACGTATGGCAGTCACCAATCATTTAGGCGAGAAAGTTGTGGAGAGACATGAGTGACCAATCATGTATCAAGTATGGAACACTTAACTGACTGATGATATATATATATATATATATATATAATTAAAAGTTCTCTAAAGAGAATTTATATTCTTTTTTCTTCTATGCAGACAAAAAGCATAAAGAAATACTCAGTAATTGATACCCTAATTAATTGTGAAGCCACTATTTCCTAGGCGTTAATTTACTTTAATCCATTAACTGAATGTTGTTTTTACTGATCAATTGAGTCAGAATTTGTTCACCTCTATAACTGATAAGTAGATACAAATTTTTTGTTGACTTTTATTATTTCTATCTGGTGACTTTCAAAATGTATTTTATCTAAATACGTCACGATTAACCCAGCAAAATTCACTTTTACATCAAATTCATATTATTACAAATATTTTTAATCAGTTATCATAAATTACAGGATGTTCTCTTAATGTCTAAACATACTTTGACCGGAAATGAAGTTATAAAATGAAAGTTAATTAAACACTTCTGTACTGAGGAGGAACTGTGGCAATAAAATTTAATGGTTATTTAATTTTTCACTTATATAACGTTTAAATTGATCTCTTCTGTGGATTTAAGAGAAAAAGATTTCTCTAATTCCTTGTGTATACAGATGCTCAGTACTGACTGTATTCCTCTCAAGTCACTGTTAAGTAACAGCAACAGAAATAATTGACCTTATAAAGATTAGAAACAAAGCGCTTATAGATATAGATGGTGGGAAGATAGGAATCAACACCGTATAAAGACTTCAATGCATGTTTCAAATATGACACCTAGAGATAGCATTGAAGTGTGAAATCATAGGTACTATAGAGTGTTAATAACCGTTCCTGCTCCAATCTTCATTGTTGCAACATGAAATATATACATTTATTTTAGTGTTAGCGATTCAAGGTCTTATGTGCTCTAGCAGATCTTATTGACACACAATTGTCACCGGTTGTAAAAAAGGAATTGCTTGTGAAATGTGCACGCACACAGATATATACACACATACACAGATACATACACACACACACAAGGCGAAGGAGGAATTACTCAATGAGAAATGAGCAGAAATAGAGAGATTAAGAAATAAAGGAACCATGCATAAAAGGGAATTAACAGGACAAAATAAAACATACTCCTCAACAGGATGCCTAAAATGCAATAATGGAAAAACCCATATTAGAGAAGGAAATACTTAATCGGTGGGAAGAATATATAGATCTCTTCCACGACAACTGAGAGCAACCTACAATACACGAAAACACTGACAGACCAGAAATATTAAAATCTGTAGTGGAAGCTTCACTGGCCAAACTGAATCAGAACATTTCAGCTGGACCAGACGACGTTGTAATAGAGATGTTGACAACTACAGAAGATTTTGGCGAAGACAAAATCACAGAAACTATAAATAAAATCTACAAAAGCAGCAAAATCGCGGAAAACCTAAGCAGATCGATGTTCATAGCGCCTCCCTAATACGCCAGGTACAAATGAATGTGAACTCTACCGAACAATCAGCTTCATGAGCTACGTAACAAAACTCATCATCCAAATTCTGATGAATAGAGCGCGCAGCAGAATCAAACCGGAAATAAGACAAGAACAGCGCGGTTCGGTCACAGACACCGGAACAATGAACGCTATATTTATGCTTAGAATTCTATCAGAAAATGTAATATAAATGAAAAAGGACGTGTACCTGTGCTTCGACGACTACAAAAAGGCATTCGACAAAGTACAAAGACCTGATAGAAAAGCTCGACAACCTTGACATATTCGGAAAAGACCACAGAGCAATCAAGAACCTCTACTGGCAGCACACTGCCTGCATACGGATAGGGAACAATTTCAGTAAATACACAAAGATAGTAAGGGGTATATGACAAGGATGTATCTTCTCACCAGATCTATTCAACCAATACAGCAAGACAATTCTGAGAGCTCTAGAATTCGTCATTGGCGGCCACAGTCTGAACAATATAATATACACAGATGACATAGTGCTGACAGCAGATACAGAAAAGAAACTATATGACCTCCTTCAAGAAGTAGTTAAAGAAAGCAAAAAGAAAGGACTACATATAAACTACAAGAAAACAGAGTGCATGGTAATCAGTAAAAAGAGGAGCCTAAAACTGCCAATTACAAGTTGGGGATACTAAAATCAAACAGGATGAAGAAATTTAACTATCTGGGAAGTGTTCTAACAGAAAGCAGAAGTACTATACAGAGGTTTGAAGACGTATTGGAATGATTAAGAATGATTTCTAGAAGCTGAGTAGAGTATTAAGAGATAGGAAAATTTCGCTGGTAAAATTAGAAGAGAATATTCGATTATTATGTGATGTCTGTTTTTCAATAGTCAGCGAATGGGGACAATCTCATCAAAGATGAAGGAAAGACTTGAAGCAACCGAAATATGATTCTACAGAATGATGCTGAGGATACCATGAAATTGTGAGCGACGATGAGGATTTGGAGAGGATCGACAAAAGAAGGAAATTGATAGTTAATATCAGTAAAAGACTGCTTAATTTCTTTGTAATGAAAAAGGAGGATTTAGAGAACCTGATACTCACGGGAAGCATAGATGGGAAGAGAGACAACAAAAGACTTGGGCAGAAACATTGTGGAACGACAAATGAACGGGATAACAGAAAGGGGTATTAAAAGCGACAAGGGATAGGGAGATAGGGACGGCCATGATAGACTACGTCCTGAAGAGACACGGCACATAGAAGAAGAAGAATGTTCTTACAGGTGTAATTTTATGAAAAACAAGAGAGTGTAGAGAATATCTGTAGTGATGATTGTCTTAATCGCATTCAGCCAATCCATAAGCCATTTTCATGTTAGTCGCTGTTTGTTAGCTGTTTGTCGATTTTTCAGTGTTTATATTTTAAGCACTGTTGTATCTGAGACAATATACGAGGGAGGAGTAATTTCCTGTTGGGCTTGCTGAAAATAGATAACGAATTGTCGGAATACGTTTGATACAATAATCAATATACACAGTTTGTACACTCTCTTAGTTTACATTCTGAGACGGAAAAAGTAAGACCATTAGAAAAACAACAAAACCTGATAATTCTTTTTTGTGCGTCACATTCCAAGAAACATGTTTAAAACAATGATTGCTGCCCAAACATACAATGTGTTTTTGTGTGTGTGTGTGTGTGTGTGTGTGTGTGTGTGTGTGTGTGTGTGTGTGTGAGAGAGAGAGAGAGAGAGGACATAAAAAAGAGATATAGTGAAAAGAAGGGAGAACAAAAATCCCATTCTTTATTGATTTTTATATTTATAAGCATGCTCTTATTTTGATCTGGATCCATGCTTTAAGTTGTGGTTGTCTGCATTTGAGCATTTAAGATATAACAAGCTTTTTACAACTTGTCATTCACCCAAGACGTGTCTGTTTATTTGTTAGGGCGAACGTTTCATTTTCTCCATAAAATAAAACTCGTTTCCTGACCTAAAGATTTTCATTTCCAAGATCACTTTCACTCTCTTGGTATTAATACAGTGTTCTTTATTCCCTTCCATCAATCTTATCGTCTACGGTTAATTCAAATTTTATCTCGTGTATTTATCAATCATTTCCATCTTAATCGAACTGTCACAATCGCAAATATTTTGCTAGCAGTCAGAACAAGTAGAAATCACAAACCATGAACTTTTCCCGATTCGCCATTTTTGTCTCGATATTTCTTATCTTGACATCCACTTCATTTACTTTCCCGACTTCGTTTCCGTTTTGAAGATTAATTTTGACCCGAATTTCAAACCGAAAAATATATTTATTGCTTTCCACACATTAAAAAATTCGCTTTTATTTCTTCTTAAATTATTGTCACGATTAATGAAATTATTGATATATATCGAATTTTATTTTTAGTGATTCTTCTTTATTTAATAATTTTACCAGAATTTTCCATTGCTTTTTATGCGGCCATATTTTCATATTTATGTCTCTTAAAAATTTCAATCGACTTGACATTCATTTTGGGATTTTTTTTTTTGCTTACGATTGAATTTTATCCGAAATTGCATTTCATAAAATAATTTTTATTAAAACCTCAGATTTTTTATATTATTTTAAATGAAGTACATTTACTTATTGGTGTTGAAATGAAAATCGCAGATAAACAATATAATCCCATGGAGTATTACGCACATATATACGCACATACACACACACAGATATATATATATATATATATATATATATATATAGTGTTGTTTACTCAATTACAAATTGTTACTCTTATTTCAGTAGTCATTTCGATTTGCTAAAATGCCGCTTACAAATCTTATTGTTTTTTATGTAGTGAAGACGATATTATTTCTCTTTTATAACCTTTCAGAAAATTAAGCACAAACTTTATTATCTGTTACTTGTTATCTTTTTGAAAGGAATAGATCAAATTTTTTTCTTCTTTATAAAAATAAGCATACAGATATATTCTTTTTCTGTTTATGTCAATATCCATCTTTCACTTATTGTTTAATTCTTTCTAAACCCGTTAATCTACCGATTTTTGTTCTAGATCTTTTTCCTTTGTACTTTATTAAATCTTAATATATATATACACATGCATATATAAACATGAACACAATACACGCGCGCACACGGAATTTTCAATAAAAGAAAATATCTCTGTTAATATTTCTGGACCTGGTATCATTAAAGGTTTTTCTGAATTCGAGTCTGTTAATATGTCAAATTCTATTCCTGTACAATTTCAGCATTTTATACAGAATGTTTTCAAAATGTATTCCTTGAAATAGGTTTTCTTTCTACTAGTGTTTGTGGTCGTATTATTTTTAGAATAATTTTTTCTCATTTTCATTCTGTGACATCTATCTTGTTTATTTTATACACTTCTGTTTTGGGAATTGACTGTTCCTTGATACATTCTGAACTTACTTCGTTTCTCTATTTGTTTTTCAACTCATTAGTTCTTTTGAAATATTTACTAGAACTAGTCACTAGAACTAACCAATGTCTACATTTACTTTGCCATGACAAATGAAACATCTGACAACAAAAACTATATCCAAACTCTAGGTACCCTAATGAGAACAAAAATAGTGCCAGCATATACTACCTTAACATTAGTTTACCTAGAGGACAATCTATACTAAAGGATATAACAAATATATGGAGAAAATATGAAAACCCATTTTAATAAATCTTGAAAACGATTTTTATATGATTATTCATTTTCTGGAAATCCTCATAGGGCAATAGTAATCAATTCCATACTCTACTCCAGAACTTACACCCGAAAATCAAATCAATTCAAGAATATCAGTCAGTTAAGTGTCATACGTGATACACGCTTTAGGCGGTCAGGTCACGAAAGAGTGACTGATTGGGCAAAAGATTATCCCGCAGTAGATTGCCATTGCTTTCTGCAGTAGATTGGTTGCCAGCCAAGGCTATAGACCCCAATCTGTCTTATTATTTAACCCATAACTGGAGGGAAGAGACTGATTAATACCTCTCCCAAGGGTATTTGCGCGTAAGTGAATTCAACGAATTCAACTGTAATTCAGACTCCCCAATTTCTCGTTTTGAGCCAATATCCACTGAAACCACAACGCAAGAATATAGTTTTCACTAATTACCATTTTTATACATACTCATAAGGAATAGAAACAACTACATAATCACAGATATCTACCCAAAACCTACAGACACCTAACAATATCTTTATTTCAAGAGCCATGACCTAAAACAGTGTCTAAAATCTATTACCTATTCCCTAGAATGTACGGTTTGCCCTATAGTGTCCGACAAACACCTACAAAAATTGCCTAGAACTACATAAAACTCTTAAAGAATGAGGGTACCCACGACACCTATAAACAAAAGTTTTGAACTGGCAGAAAAATAACTTTAGACCAACTACGAAACCCAATGTAACGTAACATCGAAATGACTCTAGCATATGTCACAGCATACAATATGAACAATCCAAAAATATTAACAGAAATTACAAAAACATTAAACCTACTTCACGAAAATGATAAAACATACTGAAAACAACTAAAAATCCTAAAGGAAATGCCGACCAAAAAGCCTAAAACTCATCCAAATTTAGCCAACACTCGATATATCGGTGTTTAGAAAATGCAACAAAAAAGATGTGTGGTTTGTGATATAAAACAAAAACTCCTACACTTTTGAAAAC
Organism: Ascarosepion bandense; assembly: GCA_037127315.1. Taxonomy (NCBI): domain Eukaryota; kingdom Metazoa; phylum Mollusca; class Cephalopoda; order Sepiida; family Sepiidae; genus Ascarosepion; species Ascarosepion bandense. The sequence continues at coordinate 2,942,108 of JBBBDQ010002324.1, forward strand.
CCCGCAACTATATTCAAAATATATAAAAAATTACAGTGCAACTCCAAAAATGTGGTATATGCATTTAAGTGCAGAAAATGCACCAAGTCTTATAGGTATCAACCAAGCTCTAAAAAACATTTTTCCTTAAAAAGAAAAAAATTATCAATTAACAGAAAAATCTTTTTATTACAACACTCCTTCAAATTTTAATTTAAGACAATTAGTCTTACCTAAAAATGCATTAAAACTTCATAAAAAATTAAACCAGTACTAAATAGATCATAACCCTTCTACACAGACACGGGTACAAAGCTTGCACACAGAATCGCCAAATATTCTAGTCGGATATGGCATGCATGTGGATTCATGCGCCCATACAAGTGTCTATGGAGAACGAATAAATATACCTATACCGGCTAATACACACACGAAACCCTACACAAAATTAGAGGTGTGTGTGCATGTATGTGTCTACGTGGGTGTATATATGGATATATGTATGTGTACGTATATATGTGGATATATATATATTTTAAATTATATTTTAAAACATGTACAAATGTATTTATATCCACTATAAATCGTACATTTGTTTCGACATTGAAACTACAATGACTCATCAGGTGGTGTGCTGATGAGACATTGTAGTTTCAATATAAAAAAAAAGTACGATTTTTAGTGGATATATAAAAAAAATTGTACATGTTCTAAAATATAATTTATAATAAATATTCACAGCTCCATATATTATATACCGAGTACTGTTTTAAATTAATGTTTTGGACGATGTAAAAAAATGTTTTTTCTTCGTTCCTTATTCACTCGGATATATATATATATATATGCGCAAATTCCTTGTAATAGATCAGAATATATGTATCGGGAAGGAATATACATAAATATACTAGCGAAAAATTAAAAGAAAACAAAAAATAGGAAAACAAGTTTCCTTCGCTCGATATTTGACCTTCCAAATTATTTTATTACTCCTTAAAATGGAAGATAATTTCTTTACAAGTACAAGTTAGTGGGAATTCCTATTAATAGTGGGGCAGGTTAGTGAAAGAAATCGTTCAGTTAATGACACAAGCATGAAAGTTGCCATATATATTCTTTAGACAGTATGTTACTCAAAAAGCACATTAGCCAACAGAAATTTAAAACTAGCGGCCATCTTTCAATATAGCCGCGATAGGGATTTTCCGAAAAGATTAACAACACATTTCTGGCAAATAAACGATGAAAACAGAAATTTTGGGACTTAAAATGGATTTTCAAAGCATGTCTATTAACTTTCTTGATACAAATAATCATAAAAAAATATATTTAGGTACATTTAGCCCTCGTTAGGCAATATATGCACAAATAAGAAGAGGAAAACCTTCACAAAAAGTTGTTTTTTAATTTTATGTTTTTAAATATAAAACTGTTTATTATTCAAATGTTACTGCCTGTAACTTCAACTGGTGCATATTTACAAAACCTTTCTTACTGTTCACAATTACAGCTACATAATGCTGTGCAAGTCAGCATACTTGGTAGGTAGCTCGCTTAGTATGTTTGACTAGAGCCCCAAGTGTTGGAGGGATTGATTCGTAAGACATCTGTTTCTAGCTAACAAATCGAGTCTTGCATCGTTGATGTCTGAAGAGGGACCTGATTTATCATACATGGCAATGGCATACATTTCCAATATATCTTGGTCATCTTTACTTATCTCAGAGGGGTATGAGCTGAGTTTAGCAAAAACCGTCGTCACATCGGGACACGCGTTCCAGGTTTGCCATGCAGGTACACTGAAAGCTGATACAACATCACATCCGGTAAACACATAAAAAGTGGCAATCCTATAGACTTATCTTCTCTAATGTAAGCCTTAATGTCGTGAACAGAAATCCAGCTTTGAGTTTTGCTTTGGCCAAAATCAAGCCACAATGTTTCCAAACCAAACTGTCGAAGAGAAGGAAATGCAGACATTAATTACAATAACGTCCGTGTCATTCGCCTTTATCATGATGGATTTATAACCCTCCACGACAGCATGCATAACATGAAGCAAAGATCCTGGTGTCCGCTTCTTCATGGTAGCATGGGATAAGTCCTTCTGCATTGATTGGTCTGTTGCGCACAACAGTGCCTACCTTTTATACTTCGACAATGCTGGTACTAACATGATCAACAATTTTGTCTGCTAGAAAGCTAAAGAGCTCAGTTTTGTTTTTATTGACTTTAAGGAAGCTCTTCCAGTTTTGCGGGATCATTCCTTTATCTGTTACAATATTCTTTGACCCATTCCGACTGGTAGTTAGGAGCACGAACTATTGCGTAGCGTCTTGAGAGGCTGCTCTGATCAACAGTTGAAGAATACCGGAGTTCTTGTAGTGCAATATCGAGCATGGACGGGCGTCCTGCATGAACGTTCGGTGGGCAACACCGAGGCCACATTATGCTATAGGCCGCGCCAGTCTCCATCCTTCACATGCTGCAAACAAGTGACCGACTGACTCTATTCTAAGACCTCTCCTTAACTGAATCATTATGGAAAAAAAGCAAACATAATAGCAAAGCTAAACCAGCTAGTCTGAAAACGCCCAAACCTGTCTGTATCTCTTACACTAACATACGTGGTATCCGCACTAACTTCCTCAGCGTTGATTCATTCCTTCGCACTAACTCACCTGATATCTTGGCCCAATGCGAAACTAACCTTAACCTTTCTATCCCCTCTTCTGAGTTTGACGTTCCTGGCTACCTTCCCCTTTTCAGGACTCCAATGTTTGGGCTTGGTGTGTATGTCAGCGAACACCTTCTCCTAGCTAGGGCGACATCCCTTGAATCCCCAGATCATTCTTTCATGTGCTTCCGCCGCTCACTTCTGCTCGATTAGCAATCTCTTCTTTCTCTACCGCTCCCCTTCCTTCCCTGACTGTTCGTTATTTGACAATATCTCTGACAATATTGACAAAGCCATTTCTTCCCATCCTTCTGCCCATATATTCGTGTTTGGTGACTTTAACACCCACCACACCTAGTGGCTGGAGAACTCTGTCACCGACCCTGCTGGTGTCCACACCATGAATTTGAAAATCACCCAATCCCTTACGCAAGTGGTGAACTTCCCCACGCGTTTCTCCGATAACCCTAACTGAAGGGACTCACTGCTAGACCTCTGCTACACTTCCATCCCAGACTCTTGCACTACCAGACAACTCTGCCCACTCGGTAACTCTGACCACACCGTAGTTTCCGTCAACATTTCATTCTGCTCCCACCCAACCCAAGAAACCCAGACAAGTAGAATATCCTACTGCTACTAAACAGCAAACTGGGATTGGTTCCGAGACTTCCTCTGTGATGTCCCATGGAACAACGTTTTTAGTCTTCCCCTCGAAGAATGTGCATCCGAGGTCTCCTCCTGGATTAAGGCTGGCATCGATGCTTTCATCCCTGCCAGGAAATTTCAGCTTAAATCTCATTCGTCTCCATGGTTCTCGCTCGCTTGCTCGGCCGCCATTGCCCACCGGAATCATTTCTTCCGACTCAATCGTAGCTACGTGTCGGACCAAAACAGACGACTTTTCGCTTCAGCTTGTAATAAGTGTTAGAAGATATTTAACGAAGCTAAGATGTTATATGCTGCCAGAATGAAGCAGCGCATAGCATCCTCTATGTTCAGCACCAAAGACTACTGGCAACTCTGTAAAAGAGTACTTAACAAGAGCAAATCCGCAATACCCCCACTAATAAACAAATTTGAGGTCCTCACCTCCCCAGCGGACAAGGCTGAATGCTTTGCCCGCAGATTCTCGAACAATTCGAGACTGGACTTGTCTGGAGTTTCTACACCCGACTTCCCACCTAGAATTGATGCTCAACTGAATGACGTCCATATTACACCCTCGCTTGTCGCTAAGATAATCTCAAAACTTGACCCTCACAAAGCGAGCGGAGGGGACGGAATCCCAATCATAGTCTTAAAGAAATGTGCCCCCGAACTTTCCTCTGTACTTTCTAAGCTCTACAACTTCTGCCTATCTGCTTCCTGCTTTCCTGCCTGTTGGAAGTCTTCCTCTGTAGTTACTATATTTAAAAACACTGGATAACCCTCGGACCCCGCAAATTACCGACTTATCAGCCTTCTTCCGATCTTTGGCAAAGTGTTCGAAGCCATTATCAACACCAAGATGGTTCAGCATCTCACAGTACACAGGCTCCTCTCGGATAAGCAGTATGGTTTCCGCTTCACCAGGTCTACTGCTGATATGCTAACGACCATCACCGAGTACATATATCACATTACTCGACAGGAATGGTGAAGCCCGAACCGTTGCCTTGGATATCTCTAAAGCGTTCGACAGAGTTTGGCATGATGGCCTTCTATGTAAATTGAGGAGCTATGGTATAGCTGGACAATTGTTTCAGTCATTCAGTCATTCCTATCTAACCTCACATTGAAAGTGGTATTAAACGGACATGCCTCCCAGAACTACCATACGAACGCGAGTGTCCCTCAAGTTTCTATCCTAGGTCCTACGCTCTTTCTGATCTACATTAATGATCTCCCTGATACCATAAGATCTCAAGTAGGTATGTACGCCGATGACACCACAGTTTATTCTCGCCTCGATCAAAAATCTGGTGTGGGCGACAAAGCTAACCTTGCAGCTGAGCTTGGAAAGGACCTCCAGTCCGTAGTGGACTGGGATAAAAAATGGATCGTAAATTTGCTTCTAAAACGAAGCTACTATCTATTAATCATCATAGACAATCGCACCTACCTCCTATTAGCATGGACCAGGCTTGCTTCCCAGAGAGTAAAACACTACACCTCCTTGGTCTCACACTTTCAGCGGACCTTAAGTGGAATGACTATATCGAATCCATTGCTAAATCCGCTGCTATGAAAGTCGGTTCTCTGTGCAGGGCCCTGAAGTTTTTTCCGTCTGAATCTATCCTGCACATTTATAAATCTACCATCCGCCCGTGCATTGAATACTGCTGCCATATATGGTCGGGTGCCCCTGCTATTCTCCTTGGGCTTCTCGACAAGGTACAGCGGAGGGTCTGTAATTTGATCGATACCGACTTAGCAGACCGCCTGCAGTCTCTCTCTCACCGGCGCGACGTGGCTTCCCTGTGTCTCTTCTGTAAATACTTTCACGGCTTCTGCTCCGAAAATGGAAACATACAATATTTAAGGCCAAGGGGTTATCTTTTTACCACGTTAAATTGTCAAAAAGCACTTTTTCGTATTGGATACAACTAAGTTCAAATTAAAAGATCATCCTACACCCAGCCCGATCGTTCATTCAGTAACAATTAAGTCCCGTGCATCCTGTCAATTCAAGTGCGGCTACCACTGTAATATAACAATCTGGCCCCACCCGAGGAAGGCTGATGCAAGCGAGGGTGTTTCCGGTCGTTGAAAGGAACGGATGTTGTTTTGACCTTATTTCCGGCAGCAGCGGAAATAACTACAGAGGCAAACAGAACAGGTGTCTCTGAGAATTACGTGGGCGTGCGTGGGCGAGGCAAAACCGGAAGAAAAAGTCCCGGTTCTGGAAGATTATAAAAAGACCTCGTCACACGGATTCGCCAGTAGTAGTAGTAGAGGAGCGACAGAGATCGGCCGGTGAAGAGAGACACAAGAGATACGACTACACTCCCGTCAACCCATTTGAAGCGCGCTTTCTCAATTCTCTGTTCCCTATTCTACACGGTCCATCGTCATTAATAAAAATATAACTTCATATTTTTATATATATGCGCGTTTGTTGTTTGTCGATATACAACACCACACTGCTAGAATAAAAAAATGAAGGGGCTAGCATTTGGGACACTCAGCTATAATGCGACAGTTAAACTGTCACTGAACCCTATGCCGAGTTTCACAGGTGTGATGTCAACAGTGTGCCCTGATTGTGCTTATCATTTACTCTATTATTCAAATAAAAACAAGTTCTGTATTAGTTCTGTATTAGCAACAGAAATAATTAAGTTTGCCAAATGTATTTTCTTTCCTTTTCTCAATTTATAATTATTATTTTACCTTTGGTATGATAGGATATGAATTCCCAGGATTTTCGGCAAGGGGTAGTCGTTTACCTTTTGATATTTGGAATACAAAATTTAAAATACCACATTAAATGTGTGTTTTTAAGAAAATTTCTATATATTTTTTGCATATGTGATTATAAACAACTGCGTATGTAAATTGTCCTAGTATAATGAATATACCGTACAAACTAAAAAATAAAAGGAAATTACCAATAGTGGGTTTTTAGTTTTGACTGGAAGTGATGATAAAGGTCGAAAATGACATGACTAATGTGCTTTTTCTGGCCAGTGTTGCATACGGATCATTCCTGCAAAGTTTCATGACTGTTTCATTAAGTAAAAGATTTTGAGATATTTTGCATTATTCTGCCCCACTATAAACACAAACAAGACGATGATTAAACATCGAATTCATAAGGATAATTATTCCTATTAATAATGTGTTGAAAAAATCACTTTTGTCTGAGGAAGGTAACGAGAAACACGGGAAAGTAAATATAAAAAAAATAAAATATAATATATTTTATAAAAGCATCCATTTTATAACCAAAAGCATGTGCGGTTTCACTTTTTACTTGAAATATACATTTTCCCTTGTTGGAACCACTGAAACATTACCAGTATATATATATATATATATATATATATATATATATATATATATATATAAAACAAAATTCTCGAAATTTAATTCCGTTTGATGGTCATTTCAACGTTGAAATCCTCGCTTCGTCAGCAACGGCTGAAAACAATTCAAATTTGTTAAAATATCTTTATGCCGGTAGAAGCAAGGAAGTTAAAATTGAGCTGGATTAACAATTTTTGGATGTAAGAAAGTAAGGAAAAGGGAAAAGTAGGCAGAGATCCCTGGCTCCGTATTAGAAGATCTTTACACCTCATCTGTAAGAGCCAAGATTTCAAAAGTTAAAACTTGGCCATATTACAGGGTAGAAGTGGCTGAGGAAACGTAAAGGAAAGAAAGGGCAAAGGAGTGGACTGTGTAAATTATCTTAGAAGTAAGTTATAAAAATTCCGTTAGATACAGGTAAACCACTGATTTCAATGTTGAAAGGAAGGGTAAAAAGATAAAAAATAAAATAAAATAAAAAACGATTGAGAACTTACCAAAAGGATTTTTCTTTAAATAAATAATAACTGGAACAAATGTTATAGGAAATCTTGGATATGCACTATTAAGAATAAACTTTAAATTTTAGTGTAGATGTCAAAATTTTCATTTCTATTTTTACAAGTACATTCATATATACATGCATATAAATACACACACACACACACACACACACACACACCTAACTTAGTTAAATATCAATTTCGAAATTATTATCGAAATTCATGCATTAAATTTAAAATTTAAAATTCAAAAGCCTACATTTATGGCGGTATTTATTCGAAAGGAACTAAAATATAAAAAACAATTATATCTATATATATGTATATATACGATAATTTTTTATTACTAAAATGTGTAGCACACATGGGTAGCACACATTTTCGTAATAAAAATTTATCGTAAATAATCAGGCCGGTAGATATAAATATAAAAAATACTGTTTAATTAAAAACAGAATATGTACTTAAATACGAGTATCGGTAAAAATAATGTTCAAGATAATTCATTACAAATTGTCGCTTGCTTATAACCAAGTTTCGTTAAAATTCGTTAATTTCCGTAACATGTTTACATTTGTTGACATTACGATACATTTCAGAGCAGATATATATATATATATATATATATATATATATATATATATATATATATATATATATATAAGGGGCAGGAAATGTAAGGAGTAAATAGTTGGTTGATAGCTTCTAAGGTGTACATTAGTAGATTTTTAGATAGAAAAAGGAAGAAGGAAGGCATCTATAACAATGGGATTAGTATTGGGTATTTAGTAGGAGGGTTTTATACAAAGAATAATTTTAAAGGAAAGAAGTATGACAATATATATATATATATATATATATATATATATATATATATATATATGCGTGAGTGTGTGTGAATGGGTTGTTTGTGTGTGTCTGTGTGTATGTGTGTACATATATATACATTATCACACGCCGATAAACAGAAATAGATGTATACATATTGTGTTTTTATGTGATTTTTACTACTTTTTATCATTAGACACATTCACTTAATTTAACTGTTCTTTTCTTGTTCAGGATTTAAAAAAAATACTTTTAATACATTTAATTAATACTTGAACGTGTTTCATAAGGTTTTCATAATTTTTATATAAATTGAATAAACATTTTTTATACCAATGCATAATTATTTATTTTGTCAAAAATCTTCAGCTTAATTGTTATTTTTTTAATCTTTTTTTTTTTTTTTGCATTTACCGCCTCCTTGTAATATTTTTATTTTATTTTTAAGCATTGGTATCTGTGTGAGCAGATTCGTTGACAGGTTTTTTAACCTTGTTTATCATTTAACGCCTTTTCTATAACGCTCCTAGCTATTAAAGCGAATTCTCTACTGGAGTCTATTCCATATAATCAGTTGTTCAACTTGTGAATTTGTACTTGACTACACTGCCTTTCACACTGCCTTTCAATCTTTCTAAACGTGTGACCAAGTAGTTAGCCCGTTCACTTTCTAACCGTAAGACTCAGATTCAAATTTTACATCAGTCTATAGTTTCAGGTCAATTTCGATTAAGATCAATGTTTGCATCAATGTTGCATACATCTAAAATATTGATCATTTACTGGCGGCACCTGAAAATACTGGGATGATTCTCTCGGTCGTATCATCTTTTAATCATATCATCACATGCAAGTCAGTAAAACCACTAAGACACAGAAGGATACTGAATGTAGAAGAACAAAAAACATTCGGCAGTAATAAAAATAGAAGAATAATCAAGAAAACAGTAGAAAATGATTGACATTGCATCTCAATTTTTGAAGAACATAGTTGACTAGAAAGTATGAAGCCGAAAGCGAGTTCCACAAACAAGAAGAGAGTGGAAGGAACTTGTTAGCATAGAATTTACGGTTGCATTTAGCCAATTTAATTGTGAATTTTGATACCTAGCGAGCAGTCTAGTGTGACACTATCTCCCGCGAGGATACTTTCCCTTGTTTGGTTTAATACAGCAGAGAGAGAGAAATTGATACTAGTAAGATTATTAGTTATGGTTTATTGTAATACGCGATGTGAGCTTAAGTAAAAAACTATTTCAATACTATCAAATACTTGTAAAATATGGGGAATAGAAAAACTAACTATTTTAATACTATCATGAACTTCTAAAATCCGGGGAAGAGAAAAATTAACTATTTTTGGGAAAGAAAAGGGAAAAAATATGAGTTTTCTTCCTTCGTGGTCGAAGCGGATATTTTTTGGTAAAGCTAAAACATTAGTAGCCATAATAAAATGTCCGGATTATTTGATGGGGTCAGGCGGGGTTAAAGTCTCTCAACAGATTTTCTTGGAAACAGAAATTTGTGGGAAATTGGATACGACGTGAGCTGGCGATATCTCATTCGTCGAAGCTAACTCCTTCCTCAGATAGAGTGGGCGGAAAATGATTTCATTGGCCGAAGCCTTCAAGGCGGCTAGATACCCTGAGAAGATTGAAAAGGGTTATGAAAATAAAGACTCGACAAGAAAAGCTCAGTTAGCTGGGAGCAAGCCTCCAGACGACAGAGAAACCAACCCCACAACGCCACCGCCATCACCGCCACTTTAGCCGCCATTCATTCGGCAAATCCCGTCAAGTTCCGACAAGAACCCGAAAGAACTTTTTTTTTGTTTGTTTTAAACATTACATAGACAACAGACAGCTCCAATTTTGGAGAATATGGAAAAGATTTTAAGAGCTCTGTCTACTTTAACGAAATTTAGAAAATATTTTTATTTAAGGATTGAAAGCTCTGAGATTTTTAAACTCTCTCTCTCTCCCTCTCTGTTGTAAACCAACATTACGACAACTGTATTATCTGCTCCTATGAAAAAAAGAATATTCTTATATATATATATAGACATTCTTCGTAACTCTCCAGGCGTGTTCGACCATGTTCATTTATTTTATTATTCTTTTTTTTTTTTTTTGTGCCGTATTTTTTTTTTAACCAAAAGTGTGCACCAGTGTCCGGACTGGCTCTAAAAGGCGACTATTAAAATTGCACGACGCGACCTCTGGGATCAATTCACACTCTGCAACATTGGGACGTTGTTGCAAAAGACGTCTTGTAAATCAGCTTTTGTGACGATATCCTCGGACGAGATCGTCACGATCAGCAACAGCGACCAAACCAACCATCCAGCCAGCCGGGTGGCAGTGTCACAACTGGGATCGTCACGACCGTCAACGAGAACGAACGTCACAATTAGACGGCCAGCCTCGGGTATAAAGCGTCACAATTGGTGCCGTCTCGACCAGGATTTGACCCGATGGTTGCAATCCGGGCAAACGTGGTGTCACACTAGTCAGTTGAGTGCCATACGTGATACACGCTTGGGCGATCATGTCTCGAAAGAGACATGACTGACTGGACCGAAGATTATCCTGCACTAGGTTGCCATTGCTTTCTGCGGTAGACTGGTTGCCAGCCAAGGCTATAGAACCCAATCTGTCCTATTATTTAACCCATAACTGGAGGGAAGAGACGGATTAATACATTTCCTAAGGGTATTTTTGCGTAAGTGAATGCAATATGGCGCTTAAATTCCAGGTACCACAAAGAATAATCCAACAGAACTATTGCCATGAAAGTATTATTGGGACAGACACAGGGAATTAGCATTACGGATTTTATAAATTGATTGAAGCCGAGACATTCGGCAAGGACCGATAATATTGCTGATTCTCGTTTGGACTTTTTATTATAAAATCCACTTTTAAAGTTGATGATATTTTATAGTGGTTGTAACAGAGAGAATGTATTGAAAATTGCAAGATGTTGGATTCTAAACGATTAGACGCATCATACGATATATAGCAGACCCCGATTTAATCGCAAATATGAACGTTACAATGTTATTCTTGCTGCTGTGCAGGCTCTTTAGCATAGAAAGATACGACAACTCACAAAAACAATTGACGAAAGAATTCTAAAATTATTTCAAAGACAAAACACACAGTTCACGTTTACGTTATATTTAAAGTATTGTCATCATTACATAGACATTGTGTTTTGCTTTTTAAACGTTTGAGTTTGTAAACTTTACGAAAGTTCCGTTATGACAACATCATGCTTTTGCTGAAATATGAAAAAAAATGAAAATTTAAAATTCGGTAAATTCATAAACACATGCGACACTGTAAGAATATGTACTCAATTTCACATTATATATATATGTTAAATCTAAAAGGATGATCAGATAAGTAAATCCGAAAAACCCGATCAGATAGGTAAATCCAAAAAACCGATTAATATTAATTTCATTAATATTAAAATTGATCATTGTTGAGGGCTCAATGCAAATATTATGTTCAATTTACAGAGCCAAATATTAAAATAAAATAAAAATTTCACTATTTAAATCCTTTGAATAGCCATTTCTACGAGGAAATCCTTCTTTCTTCAGCAACGGCGAAAGGAAAATTTCATTTACTCAAATTCAAATGTATTAAAAGAAGTAAAAAAAAACATCCATCCACAGGAAAATAAAATGAGGTGGCATTAAAGATTTTTTTAATTTAAGGAAGGGAAAAAGGGAAAAGCAGTCAAATACCTATGTCTCATATTAGAAAACATACCCCTGCCCAATACCCTTTTACCTGAGTAAAAGTTTAAAAGTTAAAATTTAGCCATGTCAGAGGGATAGAAGGGGTAGGAAAAAAGTGGGGAAGGGGTGGTTGACTGGGAAGTAAGCTAAGAAAAAATATTTTCCCATAGAAATAAAAGAAAACTGCTACCATCAATGTTGTTGAAAAAAAATTGAACAATTTACCAAAGAGATTTTAGTTTAAAGAATGACTTGAGACAAATTTTATAGAAAAAAATTAAACATACAAATTTTAATATAAATATTCAATTTTAAATTTTAAATTAAAAATATTAACTTCAAGTGTAGATCTCAAAAGCATCTATTACTACAAGAACACACACACATTCCCGAACATAATTTACTTGAATATCTAAAGGATATTCGCAATTCACGTGTTAAATTTAATTTTAATTATTCTTAAAATTTAAGAAACTAAATTTAAGGTGGCTTAGTACGAAAGGAACCGAATTATATATATATTGTAAGGGCTCTGCTAAAAATTAACCAAAATTAATCTTTTTGTATAAAAGTTAAAATAGATTTAGCATAAAAAATAGAAGAAAATATAAATAAATTTTATTTTATTTTAAGGTGGGTTCAACAAAGTTCTATATATACATATACACACAGACACACATATATATACATACATACACATATACCTACATATAATCATACATACACCCATACATATACGCACACATACATAATTATAAACCCATATACATATACTCATATCCATACCTATACATACACACATATCCACATATCAGCCAGTTAAAGTGCCATACGTGATACACGCTTTGGGTGATCATGTCTCGAAAGAGACATGAGTGGCTGGGCAGAAGATTATCCCTCAGTAGGTTGCAATTGCTTTCTTCGGTAGACTGGTTGGCAACCAAGGCTATAGAACCCAATCTGTCCTATTATTTAACCCATAACTGCAGGGAAGAGACGGATTAATACCTTTCCCAATGGTATATGTGCGTAAATGCATGCAAGGAATTCAACTGGAATTCCTAAATACATACCCATATACATATACACATGTACGAACACACAAATCCTTACAAAAATATAAACACACCCACCCGTTACAATTATAACAAGGCGCAGGGAAGTTTTATGAGTAATAGAGTCATGGAATGGATGGATGTTTTTATTTTTATTTTTGGACTTCTGCCGGTATAAAATGTTTTAATACATTTGAATTTGAGTAAATGAAATTTTCCTCTTTGTTTATCATATCATCATGTCATATAAGAGTTTACATTCCTTAAAATTGTATAATTCTTTAAATATTAAGGAAAAACACTTATACCATTGTTCTTGCGGCGAATTATATTGTAGAGGCAAGAAAACTCAAGGCTATCTGTTGCTACTAGTCCTGCAGACAAGATTTGTCTATCAGCTTTTGTCGGAGACCCAGTATCTATATTTCAAGTATAAAAACTTTAATAATGAATTCTAACCATAAACGCAGGCCACAATGACCCTGAAATTTTCTGTTAAAGATACGATGAAGATACGGTAAACGAGTATCGTTTTAAGGTTCGAGATTTTTTTGAAATGATGACTAGGCATCAAAATAAGTCATTGGCTCATTACAAAGTGTGTAAGAATTGTACTGAAACCCTTCACTTATGCACCTACGAAAAAGTTAAATCAAAGTAGTTTGGGGCACAAATTGTATACTGAGAGCTATTTCATGACGATGGTTACTTCTTTATTGTGAATATGTCAGGATAGAACAATTGCAAGAAGCCGTAGCACTATCCCGATATTGAATTTGCAAGACGTAATGTTCACATTCCAGTATTCATTTCCTTGACTGATTTTGACCAAGATGATGACTATGAATATTGCAAAAGCGTTATAGGAAGATAGAAGCAGGATTATTTATTATTCGTATTTGGAAGATTTTCAGGATGCAAAAGTGAAGATTTTCACACAAGGAGAGATGAATGACTTGCTCAGAGATCTTGGCTCTGAAGCTAAGATAACATTTTACCATAAAAGAGAAGAGGAACGTGTTCGTTATTTTAGTGAAGAAGACGTTTTATTTGCAACAATAGCCAAGGCCATCCTTTAGCAATAGAGTTGCCTTACTACAACTCAGATGAGTTGCGTTTATTTCTTGACACACCTAAACAAAATTTGAAATGTCTAATTATGAACAATGGTGTCAAGTTTGCTTATATCCCAAATAGCCATTCAGTGATATTGAAAGAGCACAACAGGAGTGTAAAGTTTGTTCTATAAAAACTGTGTTATGATGAACATTAGTGGATGATTTATGTTGGTTGGTTAGTTTTATGGCATATCAGCCGCGGCGGGTCATTTATTGCCAGCTAAATTTATCTATTTATTGCTGCTAATACCTTTTTCTTTCAACAATTTATTGTTGTTTTTATATAAGTTTTGTGTCTAGTAATATTTTTTCTTTTCGAGTATCAAGATTCATTGGGATCTGTTTTTAATGAGAGGTTCCCCAAGTACTACCCTGTTATTTAACCCATAACTGGAGGGAAGGGACAGATTAATACCTTTCCCAAGAGTACCAGTGCTTAAGTAAGCAATGCAAGGTATTCAACTGGAATTCGAACTCGGCTCACCGACTCCTTTTTCCGAGAAAGGATATCCACTGCACCACAACGCGCATCTGTCACTAAACGCTTACAGAACTTTATATTCCCAAGCGGTCACCCATCTAAGTACTGACCAAGTTCAACGTTGCTTAACTTCGGTGATCGAGCGAGAACCGGTGTATTCAATGTGATATGGCGGTAAGCCGGATGATATATGTGAATTTAAATATGGTTAATTTTTTGTAAGGGCAGAAAAGTTGTTTTCACCAAGTACCCGTATTTCCTTTGTCTATGGGACATCGGAACCAAAGATTAGCACTTGGAAAAAAGGATTCGCCTATGCGTGAAGAGCTTATTTTAGGGACAAAAAATCATTCATTTTATTCATCTTTTCTAATTACTGAGGATACGACTGGAAAAGGTTCTGGCTCTTTTTTTACACTATTCGGACTATTGTCCTCATTTTCGGTCGTTGTACGCTCCGGTCTACTACAGGTGCTAGGAATTTTGAACCGAACCTATTATTACGATGACTGGGGTATATAATGCTCATTCTTTACGCGAAGCTGCCTTTGGTAGTCATGAGTAGAATAGATAAGAGTACAAAAAAGCTTCTCTTTAACCTTTAACCCGACTCTCTAAGTTATTTGTTCACCGACTCTCTAAGTTTTTGAACTCATAACTCTTTGGAAGTAGTCACTGGAACTAAACAATGCCTGTATCCACTGTAACATGTGTCCTTGAGAAAAAGAACGATTGGATTTTTGGAACTTACAAACCTAATGATTTTGTACACTTTTTACCAGAGATCATATTTCAGTTTTTGATGTAGGAGAAAGTGTTATTCTGGGTCAAGAAGGGGCCTGTTGGAAGACCCTATGGCAGGCTCTGCAACATGCCATACATAGGGAAGAATCCAATCGCGGCTGGCAGGAAATTTCTGCGACCACATCACCCATTGCATCTGGCCACCTAACTCCTTAGACTACAGTACCCTTGATCATTATGTGCGGGATGCAGTTAAGCAGTGTAACAACAAAAATGACCTAAAGGCGAATATTATAGCAGCATTTACCACCTTAAATGAGTAGATCGTCCAGAAGATTTGCAGGAGATTTCAAAGTCGTCTGGAGGCCGTTATAGAAGGCAATATCAATTTTATTGAATATATTTACTTTTTAGTAATTCAAGATAATTCTTGAGAAATTTTGGTAAATTTATCTGTTAAAATGAAATTCCAGTGTCATTTTCATTTTCTGCATAAATTAGACGACAATTTATCCTGCGCATCATGTATATATACTTGTTTTTCATAGAATGATTAAAAGTTAAGAAATAACTTTTCAGTAATGAACTATGTGAAGAGAATCGTTTCATATCATGTGCCTTGGAAAAGTATGACAAAAATCAGTTAATATATAACTGTTTGCTGAATGAAATGATCAATTAAACCGTTAAAGAACCACACTTAATTCTTTGCTAAAAAGCACAAGCAATAGAATCATAAGATCTGTTTGTTTTTGCGGTCAAGTGAATTATGCTAAAATGAAGACAAACCCTTCTGTCACCTGTAGAAGGAAGCATCACTAAGAATAATAATTTATTACCTGTGCAAAAAGGGATATGGAGATCGAATCGTTTGTATCGTTTGCTAACAGAAAACATTATTGAAAGTTACTCCCTCGCTTTGGTTAAATAAAGAAGAGATACGAGAAGGTAATTTTATATAAAATTAAATTGCAAAAAACATATTTTTTCTATAAATGATGATTACTGAGTGTTAAACATTTCTCGAGTTTCTTACAAGAAATAGACACGAGAATGCGGCTGTATCATTTTCTAAAATGGAGGATGCTTTAAGAAGCATCGTTTTGTATTATCTACTAATAAAGTTTAGGGGGTGATTTCATGTTGTATTCTTTGCTTTAGGAAAGGATTATGAAAGGAGAAAAATGTAATATCGTGCTACATCGAATGCGGCGTATTCTTGAAAGGGAACGAAGCTGTGGCGTCTGATTATTGTAAGGATTATAGACACGGAATTATGCTGTGTCGTTTTATAATGACGTGGATTACTGTACTGAAATAACGCTGTAGGATTTGCCATAAGAAAGGACTGAATACCTTCTTGTTTTCCATCACTACCCTTTGTAGGCGTTTTTAAAGTTTTCTTTTCGTGCCTGCTATCCACAATGTGTCAAATGCATATATTATGTCGTTAAGATTGTAGCTGCTCAAAATGTATGCTGATAGAAGTTTTAATTCTCTCACAATCGCCTTGCTGTATAGACATTGATGTCCGATGAAAAGATATATAATTGTTTTACAGGTCTATCTACTTATATATATATATATATATATATATATATATATATGAAAGCTGAACTCTTTTTCCAACCTTATAAAGGTGTTTGGCTACCGGCACAGATTCTTCCTTGTTCTAATAACCTTTCTAAACTTAAACTGCAAGATAGAATGCATAGTAGTTAGCAATTGTACAGTATTGTCTTCCAAAAGGAGTACCTATTGCTTTACCATTTACTCAAAATTATTTAGAAAAGAAATAAAGCATGCTTTATTGTATAATATAAACTATTATATATCTAGCAAAAGACGATCATATTGTATCTTTTGCTAAATGTATGGTATACAAAAAGTTAACGGTAAAATAAAATTTACTAAACGAAAATACTCATGTAAGCCAACTATGATGAATAATATTTTATTTATTAGGAAACAGGAGACTGAAATGCCAAACTGCCAAAATAAAACGATACTGAAAAAGAATCATGGGTCATCTACGACTAAAAATGACATGGAATTGTAGTTAAAATAAAAGTTATCAATGACATTTAATTGCAATTAAAATTATTTATACACAGTATAAATTGTTAAACAACCTACAACTGAAAGAAAACATAGAAAATTGTTATTTAAACAGCTAATGCTAGATCGTTCTCTAAAATGTATCACGGCTTGTAAGTCAAGATTTTATCGCCACCTGAATAAAACATTTCTAAAATGAATCATGCGTTACCCTCCCCGTAAAAAAAAAACTGTTACTAATTTAATTATACTATAAAAATTGAAAAGTTTACTGACAGAATTATTCTGCATCACTTACTGAAACAAAACATTTTGAGGTATGTTTTAATTAAAAAAAATATGACACATGATTTTCTTACACTCCAGTCAGTTAATAAGCAATAAGCTGAAAAGTTGTGTGCGCGAATGAAGAATATCTTACTTTTCACCTGCTTGTAAGATGACTCAGGTCCTTTCCCATAATATATTTTAGTCGAAAATAAGTGAAGAAATTGAAGGAATCAAAACAAGACCCTAATCGAGTCAAAGAAATAAACTTAATAAAAATCAATATTTGTTCTAAATAAAAAGAGAAATGCGTTTGAGGACATTGTGCATTTGCACAATGAATACAGTTGGGGGGCACCGGTTGATAAAATTACACAAATACGAAGCATGCAATGATTGATATATGCAGGAAGTAATTTAGATATAATATTTTGAGTTAGATTTATCATGGAAACCGGAATTGTATCAAAACAATTTGTAATTTATATTCAGAAAAGTCAATGTTGAAAGAGTTTTAAGCAATAGAGACTTGCTCGTGGGGGCTTATAGTAAAATACTTTCGCGTAATCGGTTTTGGAATAGCTTGGTCACACTGATCATGGTTACTTTTTTTCGATGTAACATAGGGATATTTGAAGAAAGTTAGCATAAACCCTGCTTTTAGAGATAAATCAATGCTCCTCCCAGAAACATATCTGCATCCAAGTAATTTGATTTCTTGATGGTTGAAAAGTATTCGTATTCATAACCTGATAAGCTCTGCTACGTCGGGAACTTACAACTTTCTTGTGTGGAACAATATTTCCCGTAGGATCACTGAATACAAGCCACGTCAATACCGCTCAATACCAAGATCAGTAATACCAGGTTCTGGATAATACCAGGTTCTTTGAAATTGTATGTGAGGATGGAATATCAATTACCGTTGTTTTCGTTATATTCACAAGCGCGCAAATACATTTGGCAAATGTATGAATCCACTTCTAAACCCCCATGTATGGTATAATTAATAAAATTTGTATCTCTATATCATTATTATTTCTAAAATCATTTTTATAATCCAAAACATTTGGTCACTTTAAATAAATTGCAAACGATTCATAAACCGCAAAAACGAAACAGTCAATCAAGCCAGTAAGTTTTGATTATTACCCATTGTTGAAAGTGAATTATTCCGCAATGTCTACAAAAAGAACGATTTGTGAAAGGTAATCATACATAATGTTTTTCTAAATGAAATTGTGTTAGTACAACACATCAGGCTATATCACCTTCAAAAGGAAAAGATTAAAAGAAGTTTCATCATTCGCTACAACAACTAATTACAGAATGTGAATCATACTACATTATTTACTAAAAGACAGGATTTTTGAAAACGTCTGCTAAAAGATAAGAATATTAAAGCCAAATAAAAGCTTATCTTGCTCGTTACAAAAAAGATTACTAAAAATTCTTTATCATCTGCAGAAGAAAATATGTTATAGTGGAACATCCTGCCATACGCCATAGTGGAATGCCGAAGGGTAGAAGCACGACTCGGTAAAAATAGACAGACATATTTCGGCCCGGCTATATGGCCGGGAATACCCACTATAAAATGACCATGTGTCACATCTGGCCTTGCGTGGAAAGGCTAGTAAATACAGCAAACGTCTTAGATGACTGCTCTATAACACTGTCAGCACTCCGCCTTCGGGTAGAGGGCGCTCTCTGCTTCCGAGCAGAGAGCACAAACCCAGTCATGGTTCCGTCGAAGGGTAGAAGCACGACTCGGTAAAAATAGACAGACATTTTTTGGCCCGGCTATATGGCCGGGAATACCCACTATAAAATGACCATGTGTCACATCCGGCCTTGCGAACGTCTTAGGCGAAAGCATTCTCTGTTTGATAGTTTATTCCACTCCTACTCGTTGATTGCTATTCAGTATCTTATTGTTAATTGTATCTTAGTACAATAAATCCGTTATATCGTATTCCTGTGTCGAGTACCATTCTTCCACTAATCTTTATACTGATATTCCTTTCCGGGATATATCAATATTAAAGGAAGCGAATCAAAGCATATCATTTGCTAAAAGAAACGATTTATGAAAGTAAATCCTAGATTAATTATTTGTTAAAAGATGACTTCAATTGAATCGTTCTCTTCTGTTTTTTAGATTAAAGACTTTTTATATCATAAATTTTGCAAATTTCTAACAGTAAAATTACTGAATGAATTAATGCTATATCGTCTGCTAAAAGTATTTAAATGGAATAAAGTTTTATTTATTACAAAAATGTTACTGCAAACGTTAGAAGGTATGTCATCTCATCAAAAATTATTGCTAAAAGATAATTACGTTGTGTAATTTTCTAAAATAAAAGTTGACTGAAAGCCAATTATATTGAACGGTTTATTAAAGATTACAAAACTATGACATAACGTTCGCCGAAAACTGGAACATTTAAAAGTTTTGCTACTAGAGAAAGATGCTGTAACATTCAATCTAAGAAAGGATTGTTGTAGGCGGATTATACTAGATTAATCAATAAAAAAAGAGGCTGCTATTGAGCAGAATTATTGAACCTATTTCACGTGCTTCTGAAAGCTATAAATACTGAAAAAGCATAATGCTTTATCAACAGATAAAATAAGGGATAACTGAAAACGAATCATGCTAAATGATACTAAATGTTTACTAAAATGCGTTTGCTAAGAGAGAATAATGAAAACAAATTATGTCTTATGATTTACTAGCAGGAAGGATGAGAATTTCAATCTTTTTGAAAGCGATTCATATTTTTGATTTTGCTAATTTTAAGAATTACGAAGAGCCAATTATCCAGTCTTTTTTCCTAAAAAAAAGGAAGATGTGAATCCTGTTGCGTTGTTTGGTAAAAATATTCGATTACTTAATGCATTGTTACACAAATACTTAGATTCACATTTTCATTTTCTGAAAAAATGATTTCTACAAACGAACCTTATTCTATTATGTGGTAAAAATGAAATCCTTGGGGAAAGCTCATAATGAAACCAAACGAACAATGGAACAGTTGAAGTGAACCATCATCTACGATCTGAGAAAAGAAAGGATTACTTTGAAAAGTATTTCCCAATTGTTAAAAAGAATCATTACTGAATGCTAATCAAATTTATCGTCTCAGTAAAAACTATTTATCAATTGAAATCTGTTTCGTTTTGTTCAAAGATAAAATTAATGAATGCTAATCATACTCTATCGTTTGCTACGAAAAAAGCTTTATGTAATCGTATCTTGTTCGTCAAATTAAGCGATAAGTGAAAAGATTATTCGATGCATTGTTTACCAAACGTTAGTAATTGAGGAAATAAAATGACTGTAATTTCTACCATTTAAGCAATTACAGGAAAGATATATTATATTTCGCTAAAGGATACGAAACACGAATAAGATATTATTAGTTAATAGGGACTATTTCGTTTTCAACTAAAAGAAATGATTAAAACTTTCGAATTATGTTGTATGGGTTCCTGAAAAAAGGACATAAAAAGTATTATCATTTTATAATCTTCGTAAAGGGATGATCATTGAAAGAAAGTCAGACAATGATGATTGATGACACAAGTCATTAGTGGAAACAACTTAGGCTCTATATTTTTTCTAAAGGAAATATAAGATATTGAAAAATAATATACCTTATTTTATTTTTACATTTTTGGAAAATAATTCTTCAGATTTTCTGGGATGGTGTGTTTTTTTACACAAAGAATAAGAATGATATACCCCAGTGATCGTAATAAAGGATTCGGTTGGATATTGTAAGCACCTGAAGAAGGCCGAAGCGTGCAACAGCCAAAACCTAAGCATGGCTGCAAATATGAGAACAATAGTTCGAATATTGTAAATAGTGTGTGTGTGTGTGTGTGTGTGTGTGTGTGTGTGTGTGTGTGTGAGTGTGTGTGTGTGTGTGTGTGTGTGTGTGTGTGTGTGTGTGTGTGTGTGTGTGTGTGTGTTATACTTGCATAACTTAAATTTGGATAATATTCTAATGTTTATTTTATCCTCACGGGATTTCTTGAGGTTAATCCAGTCCACCGTCACCGGAAGAAGAATGTGGGAAAAAAAGTAGAAATTTTGTGATAGTAAAAATAAAGATGAACAGAATAGTCTAAATATAAATAATGTTTATAAAAATATACATGCCTGAAAATGAACGATGTCGTATTATCTGCGAAGTAAGCGTTTTACTAAACGCAAACAGATCTCTATTGTCTGATAAACTAAGCGGTTATTGAAAATAATTTTGATGTCTTATTTTCCAAATTATAGGATTTCCGGAAAGAGTAACATAGTTAATTGTTAGATGAATAAAATGAGTCCGCGAAGAAAAGCATGCCACAATGAATAACAAATAATATATAGCTTAAAATGAATTATACTTAATACGTTATTATAAAATATGTTGACAGAAAGTGAATATTGTCTTCTCTTAAAAGAAACAATTACTGTACCGTTAATCAAACAATATGATTACTGATAAGGAATCCGGCATATCACCTGATAACTGACCATTCCCCGAAAGAGAATCATGCAGGAAAATGAGAATCACTGTATCATGATTCAAGTTAAATGAAAATTTAAATCTTATCCTAAAGCACTGCTTGCGAGATGAAAGTACAACGTACACTATATCGTATGAAACAACAAATAAAAAACGATTAGACAAATGAGAATATAATTCTACGCGCTAAAAGTGATATTTGTGAAAATAAACAAAAGCCATAGTAATCTAAATTAAATGATTTCTTAAAGAAAATCACGCTGTAACACCAACAAAGTTATGGTTTAAGTAAATCAAATACTGATATATCAGAAGGTAAGCGAAGAGAATTGCCGAAAGTCGATTATGTTCTACTGTTTGTGAAAGGAATTCCTTACACACCTTGTAAAAATAGATTACTTAAGACAAATAATTTATTATCTGATAAAAGAAAATATTATTGAAAGCAAATAATTCTGTTTCAGCTTTTACAGAAATTATTATTGAAAAAGATCATTGATATATTGTCCGCTAAATAAAATGAATAAAAAACACCACTCTTTCTGTACCGTGTTAAAAGAAATATTTACTGCAAAAATATCTTAAAGAATCGATGTTGTAATTAAGCTAGGATGTTATTAATTAAAAGCTGAAATGGCAGAAAGAAAATATAACTGCATTTTTAGTTTATAAAAAACTATGAAAATGATAACTTAAATTAAATCGCTACGAAAAAAGCTTTATGTAATCGTATCTTGTTCGTCAAATTATCGTTTATAAGTGAAAAGATTATTCGATGCATTGTTTACCAAACGTTAGTAATTAAGGAAATAAAATGACTGTAATTTCTACCATTTAAGCAATTAAAGGAAAAATATATTTCGCTAAAGGATACGAAACACGAATAAGATATTATTAGTTTATAGGGACTGTTTCGTTATCAACTAAAAGAAATGAATAAAACCATTTAATTTAATTAATTATTGTAGCGTAGTTATGTGCTTGACATGGAAGATGTCGCAAAAAATATCAAATTCTGCTGACGTAAACGGTGTACCATGGTCGCTGACAACGCAGTTCACAACTCCAAATCACGCAAACAGTTCATGTAAGAAACTGATGATTACAGCCGTTGTCAGCCTCTTGCATCTTAAGACCTCCGACCACTTGGAATAACTGTCAACAACGATTAAGTAATAATAATCGCCAATCGGCCCAGCAAAGTAAATATGTATACATGACCAAGGTTGGTCCGTTTTTGGCCAGGGTTTGAAAGTGGTAGGTGGTACTTTGGCCGCCAAGGCGCATCCTCTGTATGTGTTAATCATTTCCATTATGTCTTTGTTCATCGCAGGCCAGTTAGAATAACTCTATATGAGACTCTTCATACTATCGGGTTGTCCACCGTGGAAGTCTTTTAAAATTCGCTTCTGTAATTTGTTTAATCCAAAAATTTAATTTCTTCTTTTCTAACCACTTTCTTTAGGATGATCATTTTAATGTCTATGTATAACAATTCTGGCATCGATGACCCGATGTCATTTACTGCATAATAATATTGGGGGCGGACAAGGTCGATTTGTTGGGTCTTTCTCTCTTGTCGTTTGTCTTCTTCCTTTTTTCTTTAGTTGGCTTTTGAATTTGATAGTGATGAGACATCTTATGCATGTCTTTCAACGGATTTAGTATCAATTCCATTGGATTTCAATGTTGCTTTTTCTTTCACTTGAAGTGAGCTCCTTAAATAATCTCATTAATGTCACAAATGAATGTCAAAATAGTAGATTTAAAATGAAAAGTAAAAAGCGAGAAAACTAGAAAGAAATAAAAGAAAAGTTAAGAAAATCGATTAAAAACGTGGAAGTAATGAACTGGCACCTTTACTCGCAGAATACAAAAATATATATAATAAATAATAAAGCAAAAACATTAACACAGGTTTACCTTTTTGTGATGAATGTACGACGTTACATGGCCTCAAGTTGTAAGCTGGAGGTTGCGTTCATCAAAGTACTAGTGAAGTGAGACAATTCTGAAGACAACAAGTTAGAGATGGAGCAATGTGCTGGTTTATTATTCTAGAGACTAAAATGGTAGGTTCATTGCATGTTTTTAATAAATGTAGATAATTATTTTTTGCTATTGTATTTAAAATCACAAAAATCATAAAAGAGTAGTTAAAAATGAATTAAAAATCAATCAAAAATCAAACATTACAGAAAGCAAACCACTGATTTTTCTATTCTCCAAAGGCAACCGGTACACATATTTCAAACAACAAAAATTTCATATGCACAAGATTAATAGGCTTGTCTTATTTTTGCAATGATACAATGCTGCACAATACCCAATAGTCACTCGACGTAGATGCTAGAAATTAATAGGAATAGTATATAGATATATGTGGAGAGGATAACGGTTAAACCTAGATTTAAGATTGTAGCGATTGGAGAAGCATCTTTTTGGCTGTCGCTTCCGCAATTCAACTGTTCGTGGAAAGAAGCTGCTCGAATGGAACTAGTATCTCACTAATAGAATAAGAAGGGATTGAATTTGATTCGCTACGATGTGCATGATATGGAGGGTCTTAGCCGTGAAGGTTAGAAATGGCGTTACTAAACTATGTATAATCATTTTCCATCGAAATCATTTAAATCTATCAAGAATTTTGGCTTACAACAAAATTTATAAATAATAGAACGGCATTCAAGCAAATATTATCTTTAAGAACAAAATACACTACTGTAATATGAAGGTGAAATAGAGAAAATGTAAGAGAAAATATATCATATATATATATATATATATATATATATATGTGTGTGTGTGTGTGTGTGTGTGTGTGTGTGTGTGTGTGTTTATATAAAAAATTTAAATATTAATAGAATGATAAAGATTTAATTTTAATCTCTAAAGTAATAAAAAACAGTTTATTCCTGATATGTACACCATATTGCATTAATGAAATATATATTTCTTCTTTCATTATATATGATTAAAAATATTTCATATTTCTAATGATGAAAATATATCGACTACTGCACTATCGTCTATTGAAAGAAAGGATTTGTTAAAGCAAATGATGAGCTGTCGTCTTGTCAAAAAATGTATTGCTGAAAGCAAATTATCCAGTCTTAACTGCTAAGAGGAATTATTCCGGAAAGCTAGTCAGGCATAATAGGACACAAAGCGAGATTTGTACTGACATTCACGCAGAAAAAACATTTAGTATAAAGCAATTATGACTTCTGTCTGCTAGAAGAAAATACTTCTGAAAACATAATCATTAAATGATTTCTTATCTGTTTGTTAGGAAATGCCTGCAAATCAGACTAAGTTATGTTCATTAAAAAAAAAATAGACTATCCTAGGAGTAGATTTGTCCAACACAACGCAATTCAACAAAACCAAAATATTAAACTGAAAATATGATTCATGTTCACCTCGTCGTCAAGAATGGCACTGCATTCAAAAATATCTTAACTCTCAGCTGCATACCTCCTCCTCCTCAGCTGAATGGTTGGAAATGGGCTCAACTAAATGCAGCATATAGATATTGTTAAAGAGCGTCATTTTCTAATATTATGGATTAGCACTACAAAATAGCAAAGTAATGTACCTGATCACAAAATCTTCATCAGTTGAGAATATTCCACAACAGCAACAGTTAAAATGGAAATCACATGCAACTTGAAGAGAAAATAATGAAAATAATAAAATAATCAAAATGTTGACATTCGACACTACTTGAAACAATAGGTTAAGAAGAAAACTCTCATCATTACTGGTAAAGAATTTACTAAATTTAAGAAGAATTATGAAATAGATTGCAGATGCTGGTTTCAGTCCAAATACTAATTATATATATTGTACATTACGTAAAAATGTGACATAAGTCCAAAATAGGGAATGGATGAAAAACTGGTTTAAACTAGTTTTGACTTAAATCAAGCTAGTCTCTGTCACTGACTCAAATGTGCTTAAATTAATTCATTCACCAAAACATCACATTTACATTAAATCATCTCACCACAGTCACTAAAATCAACGAAATTCCGAATCTAAAATTTACATATACAATTTTAGTGAAGAGAAACCTCAAAAATAGTAAGTCCAATAATTTTATACAAAGAAAGAATATATCAAAAACTAAAAACTATGAATTTAAAGCCCCACCACTAACACAAAAACTCGAAAAGAAAAGAAAATTCCACACTCACCAGAAAAATAGAAATCTGATACATCTGCTCATGGAGAGTATGGATAGGGTATCGAAAAACAATGAAGAGGGCAAAAATAATCGGCCTATGCTTTTGTACACCCTAACTAAACCAAATAATGATAACAGATACCCTCCAAAAATCTTATTTTAAACGACACTAACACTAATGCCTTAAGCTATAAGGCCCACTATCTGCTCTTCTATGAAGCTGTCTAAATCAGCTTTTTCAAATGCGAAACGCTCGCCTACATATCGAATTTAGATGAAAAAGAGTTACACCCTTTCCACGTTGATCATTACTTTATACTGATGCTTAAAGAAAAAATCATTTGGGAAGAGGAAAAACTTTCACCTCCAGGAAATTTCTGTCTCATCATCTACACCACGATTCATATAATGCCAAGCAGAAAAACGAGCAGGTACTGCTGACCCACTTTTAAAAACGGATCTGGCTTCTAAGTAATGTTTCATCCAATACGTGAACCATGATGTCTTCAATCAACTCGCACCTCGTGCACATGACACCACAGTGAAAGAAAGCATTTTCAATGGACTCTTCTCAATTACCACAGTATACGAATTTGGGTGAACACGTCCCTCTCATTTCGATAAGCTTTTGACCATGTGCAACACCAGTGTGAGTGATGCTTCGTTGTTACTGAGGCATTTCAAATCGAGCACCCAAGACCAATTAGATCAAAACGTCTGTTTCGTAAAATCAGACTTTCTTTAGATTAAAGTCTTTGGATTAAACGATCAGGTGTTAGCGCAGCAACACTACAACCGTATGAAGTAGCACAGTGCATTTCGACACTCCATATAAAAAGAGCATTTGGATCAAAGCAATATCGTTGTCGTATGTAAAATTTAAATAGATTGAAATGATTGAGGTCTTCATTCCAGAATTCGTCATTACCATTCTGTTGCGAACACATTCGTTCTAAGGAATTCAAGCGGAGTTTATGTTGAATCCCAACACTCAACATTCCCAGACCGCCTTCCATAAGATGGAGGCAGCAGAACATAAAATACTTGGCCTCCTATAGGAAGTTAAAAAGTATCAAATTTAATCCACTACTTCGATATAATTGAATTGAAGGAACAGAGTGACATTAAAGAATAATCGAGTAAATTTGCGAGGAGCATAAACTAAATTAAAACATAAACAACTCTGACGAATAGCCCAAAACGAGGTGAAATCTTATGACCTTATCCCATTTACTTCCACTAATCGTCTCTGGGACTCATACACAAAACTGCTCCAGGAGCGTCTACATGAGCCGGAACTGACAGAAATGATAACTGCTTCCAGAAATTGATGGTCTACCATATAAGATGATTTAGAATTTTTGCACAACTGTTCGATTGTCCTTTAAAAGCTCTCCGCTCTTGGACTGGTACAAACTGATCAGCGACTTCTCCGTCGACCTTTTGACCGGGTGACAGCCGCCTCAGATAAAACGAGTGTTTTTTGCCTTGATTTGAAAAAGGATAACTCAAAGTCGCTGGGTTCTTCTTCTTCTTCTTCTTCTTCTTCTTCTTCTTCTTCTATGTGCTATGTCCATTCAGGACGTAGGTGATCATGGCTCTCTACATCTTCGTTTCTCCTGTTGCATCACGCAACCATCATTCCGTCATCCACCTGATCAGGTCCTTCAAATATGTTATCGGCTGCTTTCCTCTGTCTCTTTTCCCCTCTATCTGGCCTGTTAGTAACAAGTTCTCTAAGCCCTCCGTCCTCATTGCGTGCCCCAGGACCTGTAGTTGTCTCTTCCTGATGCTCAGTATTAATTTCCTTTTCGTCTCCATCCTTTCCAAAACCTTGTAATTGCTCACATGCTCGATCCATGATATCCGCAACATCCTTCTGCAGAACCACATTTCAGCTTCTTCAAGTTTTTCCTTCATTTTCGAAGATATTGTCCAACATTCACTGCCATATTGGAGAACCCACATCACATAGCAATCCAGTACTCTCCTCTTTGTTTTTAGTGAAATTGTCCTGTT
Organism: Ascarosepion bandense; assembly: GCA_037127315.1. NCBI lineage: Eukaryota > Metazoa > Mollusca > Cephalopoda > Sepiida > Sepiidae > Ascarosepion > Ascarosepion bandense. Next base: position 2,970,317 of record JBBBDQ010002324.1, read on the forward strand.
TGTGAATACTATACTCAACTTCTGGTATGCTTCTTTCGCCATGCCAATTCTTTAAAAAGTTATTCAAACAACAGGCAAAAGATAGAAAAATACATTTGGAAGAGGTATTATCAAAGAGATTAAATGAACTGGGATTTCTTTTTTTATGAGGAAGGAATTGCAAATTCACTATCTGAATTTAAATACGGTCCCGACAGTGATTCAACGATTTCGGCTTATTTTCGTAGATTTGCAACAATATTTAAAAAGATGCAAACAATAGTGAGAGGAGGAAAAAATCAAGCTATTGTTGCAGAAGTTTGGTACTAAAGAAAATACGAAAGACATGAATTTGATCCTTCCAAAGAAGCCAGAATGAATTACATTCAGCGAAACGAAAGTTTTGTTGAAAATTTTCGATAAATGTGATAATATATTATATACACGTTACAAGTGTCTAAATATTGTAAAAGAGGATGATGATTTTGTTACGTATGCTGGTATAGTTAATGCGCAGTGTGAGGCATTTAAATTGAAGGAATTGTCAAGCGACATATTCCTGTCTAATTTTTGTTCAAGGGCTAACGACAAGGACAAAGAAATTAGGTTAAGAATCTTCACTATCATGGATCAGGATCCAACGGTTACACTACTAAAACTAACGGAAGACTGTCAGCGACTTATAAACATATAAAAAGATAATACTCAAATTGAGGAGAGGAGCATTTCCCGAGTACAAACTGTAAGACAACAGAGGTCGATAAAGAATAAAGTTTGTGTGGGGGACAGCATATAAAGAAAGATTGTTTCTTTAGGCTTGAAAAATATATTAATTGTGTGCACGTAGGCCATAGAAGTTCATATTGTAGGGCAAAATAGAGAAAATTAAAAGCAAATTCGAAAACAAAAATGAACGTAGTTTGGTCGAAAAATGAAATTCAGGAGGGTAAAAGAAGTAAATATCTCAATGTAAAAAGAAATTGACAAAACGTAAAATTTTGACTCGATTCTGAAAGTGATATCGCGGTAATAAACGAGCAAACGTGAAAAAAAAATGGTTACTAACAGTTGACTAATACAGACAAAATTGCTAGGGAGTGTCAGGAAAAACTTTTAAATTTAAAGGTGAATTAAAATATAACATTTCGTTCATGGGAAAAATTCACAAATCGAAAGTATATGTGCTCCCTGATTCAGAAAATCTCTTTTGCTTAGACTAGATCGTATTGTTTAACTTAAGGAAATTACCGGTAAATGCTTTTTGTAACAAAGTTAACTTCATGGAGAACAATAAGACGAAGAAAATAGAAAGATTTATTTAGGATTTGAAAAAAGAATTCCCGCGCGTCTTTTCAGAAGGATTAGGTCTGTGCACTAAAACACAAGTCAACTTCGAATTGAAAGAAAATGTGAAACCAATTTTTAGACTAAAAAGAAAAGTACCAATTTCGGCACTAAAGACAATAAATGAGGAAATAAAAAGGTTGGAATAAAGTGGCGTAAATTCAAAAGCCGATTACTCAGATTGGGCGACTCCAACCGTATATATATATTGCACCTCTGGCCCCGGGCTGGCTCGTTTCCCCTGGTCCGGTACCTGTTGTGATGATGAACCTGAGTGGTTGATGCTGTCGAAAAAGCACCAATTATGATGACGCTCTCGGGTCGCTAATCGTGATGATGGCCTCGCCACTGTAGCTGCTCCTCTATTACAACGGCAAACTTTTCTGCCCACGTTGTGTTCTTTGATCTCAGAAAAGTCACGTTGAAAACTCGGTAGCCGTTTTTCTGCCACCTCAAACCAGACCGGACACTCGTGTACACTTGTGTTAAAAAAATAATTAAGGCACCAAAAAATAAATAAATGAATAAGTTAGAAGACGCCTGTATGAGTTACGAGAAAAATGTTTTATACATATAAAAAAAATAATTAATTATAAAAGCAGAATATACAATCGCCAAATTTCAAAAATTACAAAGGAGAGAAGGATTCGTTAAGTAGTCAGAACTTTCAATTGTCCAAATATAAAAAGTCTTTTCACAACAGTGCGAAGTTTCGTTAAGAATAATCAGAGCTTTCAATTTTCCAAATAAAAACAAGTCTTTTCCCAGCTCTTTACCAAAATTTTACGGAAAAATAGCCAAAGAGGAGCGATGTGGCGGCTGGCGTTGGGTTCGTTTTGTCTCTGCCGCTCTGAAAAAACTCTCAAATTCTGATTTTTCTCACTGGGGCCTCGGTTTTTATAGTTGTCCCCAATTCTCTTGGGGAATGCCGCGTGACCCATGATATCTTTATGCAAATCAGACAATGAGATTATTTTCCACCTACACAATTTTAGAAGGGGGATATATCATGCCCTTGGTTCAACCAATGAAGCAACACACTTCATGTGATTCAATTTTTTTCTGTCCTCTTCTTCTTGATTACATCATTTTAGGTCTTCAAAATTTTTTAAATAATTTCCCAGCAGATGTGGCAGCGAGAATTTGACCTTAATTTAAATCATGAGAATTTGACCCCATTAAAATCATGTCAACTTGTTGTGACTATCGCCATTTCTCACTACCACTGGCCCCAAAAATTCACTTCGAATACAATGAAAATTCTTTTTCATTTTTCCAATTTTCAGCTAATTTCTCTATTTTCTGGATTTTACAAGTACATAAGTATTAAATATATATATATTTCTTTAAACAGAACTCATATCGCGAATTACAATAAAGCGCAACTAACAACACCTCCAATTTCCTTCACTCCGTTGTAATAAACCAAAAAGTATATTTACGTGGAAATAGGGTTACATATACAAAAAAGAAAAACTGAAAAATCAGAGTGTGTGCTGATTTTTTTGACAGGTTTTAATGACTGTTTAAAAAACCATGGGCACCCTCTACTTTCTCCCGAGGAAATATTCACTAAATTAAACAGAGGTAGAGTGTTTTTAAAGTTGGACTTGTCGGAGGCTTACTTTCAGGTTAAAGTTAGGAAAGAATATTCAAAATACCCGACAATAAACACGCGTAAAGGGATGTTTAAACTAAATCGTCTTCCATTTGGATTGAAGGTAGCTCCAGGCCTATTCCAACAAATAATAAACACAATGTTAGCTAGTATGGAGTATGCAATCGCATATTTACACGATATTTTGATTAAAAGTGAAAACGAGTCCCAACACAAAACTTAGATTAGAGCAGTATTTCAAAGAATTGAGAAATAGGGTTTCAAGCTGAGTGCTGAAACATGCAAGTTCTTCTTAAAGAAGATAAAATATTTAGGGTAGATCATTGACAATAAAGGAAGAAAACCGGATCCAGAAAGAGCTAAGGCTATAAAAAATTTGCCAGCACCTTATGATATGGCTAAACTCCAGGCGTTCTTAGGATTAGTAAGCTAATGTGAAAGCTCCCTTAAATTGTGACACTATCTCCCGCGGGTATATTTTCCTTTGTTAGGTTTAATGCAACAGAGAGAGAGGAATTAATGTTAGTAGTATTATTAGTTGTGCTCTATTGTAATTTGCGATGTGAGTTTATGTAAAAAAAACTATTTTAATACAATCATATACTTGTAAAATCCGTGGAATTGAAAACTTAACTATTTTAATACTATCATATACTTGTAAAATCAGGGGAATAGAAAAATTAACTATTTTAATACTATCATATACTTGTAAAGCCGGAGGAATAGAAAAATTAGTTAATTTAATATTATCATATACTTGTAAAATCCGGAGAATAGAAAAATTAACTATTTTAATACTATCATGTACTTGTAAAATCCGGGGAATAGAAAAATTAACTATTTTAATAGATGGGAAACGAAGGCAGAAATATAATTATTCTTCTTTCGTGTTCGAAGCGGATTATTTTGGACAAGCTAAACTTCTATAAGTAGCCGAAACAAAATGTCAGGATTTGTTTGATGGTGTCAGGCGAGGTTAAAGTCCCCAATAGTTGTTCCTGAGAACAGAAATTTGTGGGAATTGAAAAATCTGAACATGATGTAATCGAAAGGAAGTGGGCTGTTGATATTTCATTCGTCGAGCCACGCCCCACCCCGCAAATCGAGTGGGTGGAAAACAATCTCATTGGTCGAAGGCTTCGAGGCGGCCAAATCCCCCGAGAAGATTAGGGATGGTTATAAATATCCTGACTCGGCGACAAAAATAAGAGTTGAAGTGAGTTTCTGAAAATTGCAGTCGAAATGTAACGACTGTGGAAAAAGGTTCCCAACTGGGGAGCCAAGACCCAGGGCGGGTTGCCTACCAGAGAACTTATGGTTAAAGAGTTAATTTTGAATAATGCGCCTCCGATAGGAATCCCGAAATAACGTTATTGTTTTAAAACTTATTTGGGAGAATTTAAATTTCTGATGATTCTTGACAAAAAGCCCGCACAGCTATGAAAATAATTTTTAGAAGTTGAGTTAGGAGAGAGCTACCAGGCGACACGGATAAACCAACCCCCACACCGCTTCCGTCAAGTCGCCGCCATTACCCGCTTCTGATTGGGTGAATTCCGTTAAGCTCCGATAAGGACCCGAAAGAACTTTGTTGTTTTATAAGTTGCATAGAGAATTGACAGCTCCGGTTATAAAAAAATAAGTGAAAAGACTTTAAAAAGAAATTGAAAAGCTCTGATCTTTTAACAAAACTTGGAAAAGACACTTGTATTTGAAGATTGAAAGCTCTGAAGCGAATCCTCTCTCCCTTGTAAACTGGCGTTCCGACAATTGTACTTTCTGCTTTTGTAATTAATAATTATTTTTTATTATAAAGACTTTATTCGCAACTCTCCGGGTGTCTTCGAACTTGTTCACTTATTTATTTTATTTTATTTATTTATATATATTTTTTTTTTTTTTTTTTTTTGGTGGCGTGTTTATTTTTAACCACAAGTGTACACCAGCGTCCGGTCTGGTTCTGGTGGAAAGATAGCTACTGAAATTGCACAACGCGACTTTATGAGATCAATTCATAACGTGGGCAGTGGTCCGTTGTTGCAATAGATGACTTGAAAACCAGCTTTTGTGACGAAATCATCACGACCAGCAACCGCTACCGAACCAACCGTCCAGCCGGCTGGTAGTGTGACAACTGGTGCCGTCACGACCGTCGATGAGAACAAGCGTTACAGCAAGCCAGCCCCGGGCATAAGGTGTCACATAAATGAGTTGTTGAAAAAAAGCGCAAGAAACCAGCAATGCAATAACTGAGCATTACTAAAAATAAGAACTAGACGCGATCTTCCTAGTCATGGGCAGTGGTTCGAGAAAACTCTGCCCCCGTAGACTAAATAAAGGCTTCTGTTCGGAATTCCCTATAGTTTAACTGGATCAATATACATCTGATGAAGGCATGAGATAACAACGGCCCAAACGTTGTGATAATAACAATAATCATGAGGACAATAGTCCGAATGTAAATAGTGTAAATAGTATGTTTATATTGTTTGTTTATTCATCAATATTTCATTCTGTCGTTTTTGTCTATATGTCTAATTTCTTGTACATTCTTCTCCCAAACAATTTGCGAACTTGTAAACCTGCCTTTTCATTTCCAGTCAAAAAATGTTTGATGCCATTTTTTGTCAATATTTGCCTGTTTTCATTCGATTCTCACTTCCTCAAAACAGACCCCCTTATCCCGCCTGCACCATATCGACGCCCCATAACCCTGCTTCTTTCTCCAGCTGATATCATTAGCGAGAAGGGAATTCGAGATGACGTGACAGTAATGGTTGCTGCTTTGAGCGTGCTCCTCTTAAAGAATCGCCAGTCTTCGAAAGATGCCAACTGAAGTCACATCGATCTTATTTACGCAAGATAAAATTGGCGGGAGAATTCCACAGAGTCGTTGAAAAGGATTTTTCTCATTTTCTATTACTATAAATATAATTATACATATATTTACGCAGGAATGAATGAGCATTCTGGCTCAACTAGTAAACACGATCATTTCAAAGGAAACAAATTTTGTCGCGATATTGATTCACATTACATTCTTTATTATGTTTGCGTTTTCACTGTGCCTGCCTCTATAAAATTGTTGTTGATGGGGAAGATCAGAGGCACGCCCATCTAGTAAACTAATCAATGCGAGTTTATGACTTAATTTTATGAAGATAAGCTTTTATATACATACACATCATATATAAAACATTTTCGTTAGCACACACACACAAACACACACACATGTATAGTGTCTAGTTGTCATAGTATTTAGCGCCAAGGTTGGTATTTTTCAGCGGTTACTAAAGATGAAATGTATTTTGGAAAGCAGGATTTTTATCGTAAAGTGCTCGATATTGGGGTGTAGCTAGAGCGTTGATAGTTAGTCTCTTTATTAGAGCAAATCCATGGCGATTTCGATGTTTCATGTTCTCACTCGTCAAGATTGTTTGTCCGGACAAAGAGCTCTGAAGTGAAAATATCTTAATTGTCCACACGAAACTTCGAAGTCGGCATGAATTTGCTCTATTAAAGAGACAAGCTCCTTTTACATATATATATATATATATATATATATATATATATATATATATATATATATATATAATTAAATTTTATTTTATTTAAAATTAATTTAATTTAAATTGTAACACGGAGATTTCTGTTTCGAGATGTAAAATCTCGAAACAGAAATCATCAGGTAATGTTGATTCATTGTTGTGAAAAGTATTTACATTTAAATGTAGAAAACAATACGCGTGTTATTTTAACAGTTATTATAGAGGGAGAAGACAGAAAAATAGATTTTATATGTGTGCTTAATTTCACTAATCAGAATGAAGTTTAATTTTTAACTTTGAAAATATAGGTTATATGTTTGAGAAATACAGCGTTCTTTCTTTCGAGCTTCACTTGAAAGTGTCAGCTCATTAATCTACAGTCCAGACTGCTCCTTTTTGGTGTGATGTATTCATAATGGTTACAAGATTATTGTCTTAGCTTTTTCTGTATGCCGGCATTTTTGAAACAAAAAAGAAAGAAAGGAAAAAAATATTTTTGATCTGACATAAACGAACCGTGTCGAAACGTAAATTAAATTAATTTTAAATAAAAAAACAAATTTAATTATAATTATATTTTGCCCTACGATATTTAAAAAAGTAAATACCCGAAAACTCGGAAGTCTAAAACTGTTTTCTTCTCCTGGATATATATATATATATATATATAATGTCTTGTTGAAGTCACCTGTCTGTCAAGGTGGCTAGAAATTCATTCACGGACGCTTGCTCGCCGAAAAATATCCACCTTTGGTTTATACTTCAACAATGATTATAGTTTCAGCGGATGTACACAATCATAACAAGGCCGGCACGCTCAAACCCTCGGTCACGATGACTTGTAGCTTCGTGATAGTACAATCGCACATACATTCATGCATACATACATATATATTTCTGATGAAATTATGCATTGTGTTTTTAATCCAACATATTTGATAAATAATTTTAGGAGATAGCTGTATCTGCATATATATGATATAATGTAATAAACACGGTTTAAAATATAGAGTATCGAGAAAAAACATTTATAGACAGTATATCTTCATTTAAACATGCTGAATAATATAGGCTTATTCTGTTATCCTTATTTTTATACTGATCCTTTCCAGTTGTCTAATCAAATTATTGATGTTCAAATAAAATTCATGAACGAAGATGCCTTTCTTTTTCTAACCCAAGTATTTCGACATTTTCTAAAATCTTCATTTTAACCGCTATCAAATCTGCATTGATAGTGATAGTGATTTTCAAAACACTCGCGAACGAGTTCTGTTATAGTTGTTTTATAACTTTTAAAGTCTTTCTTTGCACTTATGGGCATATCTGTTGTTGCAAGCGTTTCAATATAAGAAAGATATCCGGGTATTGTCAGCAATGTAAAATATTATTGCTATATAAATGTTATATGCACTTTAATATGATGTTGCTATATTCGTAATAAATTTTTGCTTGATTTCCCTTTAAATACCTAGAAACTTATTAGACAACTGGAAAGGATCAATATAAAAATAAATCGACACAATGAGTCTATATTGTTAATTAGAGCAGACTGGGATGCGTTCCGCGATTTCTTATGCGACGTCTATTGGAAAAAAAAGTGTTTAGTCTTCCCATTGAGGACTGCGCCACTGAGGTCTCTTCCTGGGTGAAAGCTGACATTGATGTTTTCTTACCAATCAGGAAGTTCTGTCCAAAACCTCATCCGTCATTGCCCACAGTTCGGCCGTCATTGCCCACAGAAACCAGTACTTCCGGCTATTTCGGAGCCACGCTTCAGACCATAACAGGCGCCTATTTCAAGGATCTTGAATGAGAGTAAGCTGGTGTTTGCTTCTGATCTTGAGAAAGACCTCCAATCTGTGGTAGAGTGAGGTAAGAAATAGCTTCTAAATTTCAATGCTACTTAAACGAAGTTGCTATCTGTCATCAATCACAGGCAGTTTCTCCTGTCCCCTCATAAGCAAGGACAAAGCGAGTCTCCCTGAAAGCAACATAGTGCGCCTCCTCAGCCTCACCCTCTCTTCCGACCTCAAGTGAAACAATTACATTGAATCAATGGCTAAATCCACTGCTAGGAAGGTTGAGGAACAGTGTCGGGCCAGGAAGTTTTTTTTCCGCCTGAGTCCATCCTGCACATATACAAATCAACCATCCGACCGTGCATAGAATACGGTTGTCATATCTGGTGGGACGCCCCTGTTAGTCATCTCATGGTTCTCGACAGGCTCCAAAACAGAATCTGTAATGTGATCAGTCCTGCCAGCTCGACTCCAGCCACTTTCTCACTGGCGGGATGTGGCTTCCCTCTGTCTCTTCTACAAATATTTTCATGGCTGCTACTCCGACGAACTTTAATCACTGATGCCCCCTCCACAAGTATTTACTAGAACAAGCAGACTAGCATTAAGATCCCACACTTTTACAGTTAAATGTACCAAATGCAGCCGACATTTCTATTCCATCAGCTTCTTTTCTCGCACTTCCTACCTGTGGAAATCCCTTCCGTATACTTGCTTTCCTGGCGGCTACAACCTCAAGAAATTTAAATGCAATGTCAGTTCCTATCTCTTATCCACTTGACTGCAGTCCTTCCCTCGTCTGTTTTACATCATTCCGTGTATCATATTCTTTTCCTTTTTTCATTCTACCGTTGCAACTATCATCACACCTGTATTCTTATCCTTCTCTTGCCATTTCTCGGACACCCCTTGTAACTGGATCGTCTTTCTCTTCGTTCTCCTCCTGCCTGAAATCTTACTCTCTTATGTAGTCCCCTGCGCATCAGTGGCAGTACAGCCTTGCTTGGGGTGAAACGATTACAAAAATATGCGTGTAACAAAGCAAATATAGAATCTTCATGATAAGTTTGTAAATTTATTCAAATATTTCTCAGACGACTTTTCTCTGATAAAATACTTACATAATATTAATAAGATTAGCCACACAACAAATCAATAATTGATTTTATTAGTTTAATTATTTAAAAACTTTTTTCGAATAAGCTCATCAAAATTCTGTTACATTTTTAGCACCAAATTAAAATTTTTACAATATATCTATATCGAGGACAATCACATAGTAATAAAACCTATAAGCAATGTTAACAAATATTATCTTTATTCACTATGAGGCCAAAGTATGTTTGCACTTTGTGAATAGATAAATCACGACACTGTTAAACTGATCAATTTAATCTGACTTGCTAACTAGTGTGTTAAATACAGCGCTTAAGAGACTCGGTCAAATTCTACTAAACACAACGAATTTGATTATTGGAATGTTGTTGCTAGAAAGCCAATAATTACTGTATTCGTTACCGACTATCAGTTCCCTGGATCCGGCATCTCTTAGTTTTACTAAAAAGGTGGAGAGGCCAGTAATACCTATAATATATCTTCATATAAAACCTTATTAAGTTATTGTGTCTAGTGAAGGCGCAGCTAGCATTTTATGACTAATGTTGACTAAATACCTACTGTTGACAGTAACAGACTATGAAGATATTTTCTCAAATTTTTGAAGAGAAATAAAATTCACGAAGATTATAATTCTTTGGCAGACTATATAAATAGGAGTAAATAGTTAAGTCTATCAATGACACTCCTCTCTGCTCTGTTCGACAGTAGTAAAGTTGTAATTACTCACATTTATTATTGCGTTTCCGCTTCTTTCTAAAGTATTTTCATTCTCTTACACTCATTATCTCCATTAGGTTTACTTGCATTAGCACGTTGAGACATATATATATATATATATATATATATATAGTGTATCGAGGCAGCAGAGAATTTTCTAAATATATATTGTTAAATATAGCAGACAATGAATGTCTATTTTGTTTAATCATGAGCCGTTCTAAACATCGTATTTTGGCTTAAATTCCAGGTGAAAATAAAGACAAAAGTTGTCAAACATTCGGATATATTTTTCATTTTGTTGGTTCTAAGCTTTCGGGTTACATAAGCCATCTTCAGAGAAGTTACAGAGACGTTAATATAAAACCAAAATACTATGTTTAGAACGGCTCATGATAAATTATAATAGACATTTATTGTCTGTTATATTTAACAATATATATTTAGAAAAAATATATCGGTAGTATCCTTGGTAAATGGTTGGGATAATTCCACGGAGGATATTAATCTAATGAGTACTGTATGTTAGACATCAACAGAGTATTATAACGAAAACTTTTGAAAATATTCAATCCGAAGAAAATGTCAATTCGAGGTCATCATATCGGCTTGGTCTTCTCTTCCATCACTTATAACAGGACACCTCATATTATAACTCTTTTAACAATAAAATATTTCATTCTTCTCCTCCTCCCACCACTATTCCTTCCATCTGGATCAATTAACTTCATACATTTTTGTAAAAGAAATTTTGTGTGTGTGTGTGTGTGAACGAACGAACGAACGAACGAACGAAAAGATATGAAGTTGTACACTGAATGCGTCAGTGATGGAAATGGTAATGGAAATATTAGTCGTCTCCTTAAAAGGAAACAGTTGACATTCATTGACTGATCAGCCAGTACAGATGTTAGTTGAAATCTATAAAATCTTTCATTTAGGTCAATTTTTCAGGAAAGTCGATTTCTTAAGTCCAGTCGCTGTTATGGCTCTTCACATTATTTATTGTTTTCTATTTTACCCTTCATTTGAAGTCGCATCAAAAATTAACATCTTGATGATGTCATTATTTTACCATCGAGTTACATGGGCTGCTGTCCATTTTACTGACTTTAGTAATTGTCAAATAATGTGGTTTCTGCTAATTGTGATTCTGTGGCGCCAATCCAGAAGTCCAAAGTAGAATCTTTAAAAAGACCATTAGACTTCTGAAAAACAGTCGATAGATAGATAGATAGATAGATAGATAGATAGATAGATAGATAGATAGATAGATAGATAGATAGATCTAAACAGAGTGAGTTTGACCGGCTTGATATTCGTGCTGGAATCTCCAATACGATAATTACAGAATGTTCAGATGTCAATCTGAGGACAGTGCAGAGGATTCGGAAAGAGCTGGTTGAGAATAATAGTGATTACAAAAGTATTTGGAGTGATCACTAGTGCTGAGGCCGATATGCCTCAATTCATCATCTCACATGGTCTCAAACTCAACACGGAGGCCTACATCAAGTACCTTGAGGAGATAGTACTGCCCTGGGTCAAGAGAGAGGCTGTGAGAGGGCCATGTCAGGCAAGATCAATCTGTACCATAACACACAAGCAGGATCACCCAGTCATAGCGGTCAGACAATTTCTGCGACCGATCACATCACTTACATCTGGTCACCTAACTCCACAGACTGTAACCGATTTATTATGTGTGGGGCCAGTTGAGCCAGAGACTCACAAAATCCCTTGTAACACCAAAGATGAATTGAAGGTAAGTATTATGACAACATTCACCAAATTACACAAAGAGACCTCCAAAAGAGTTACACGAAATTCTAAAGTTTTTTGGAGGCCGTGTTTGCAGGCAATGGTGATTTTATTGAAGAAATTAGTATTTCAAGATATTTTTGTGTAATTTTCTAAATATATCTATTAAGATATATCTGGGTCAGATAGATAGATAGATAGATAGATAGATAGATAGATAGATAGATAGATAGATTTGTAAAAACAACATACATGATGCTACATGGGTAGCATCATTTTAAAGTATCCGTATGGACAAAATATAATTATAAGAATGTCTTCCTTAGAATGGTATGAAATTGACGAGTGAATAAAAATTGTTCATCATCTCCACTAATGACGAAGATAAAATAGTGTCAAGTAATAATTAATCGCAAGATGGTTCCGTATCAAATTTGTTGTTAATTTGAATTAATTTAATATTTAATTTCATGAAAAAAATAGTGGTAAAAATTCAAAAGAAAACGCAAATTAGAATCTGAAAGGAATTTCTGGAAATATTAAAATTTTTAATAAATTTGTAGACTAGGCTCTTATATGCATCTCCGTATTTGAACCTTTTCATTTCTATCCGTATTTCTCAGTCTGTTTATACAGATTTTATGTTCCTTAACTTCATCAAACGGAAAAAAAATTTATAATGCTAAAAAACTTAATAAAAAAATTAATTGTTGGCCATATTTAACGAAAGATGTTTCAAAAAGGTTGCTGCCCAAATATACGTCTATTAATGTACCGCTTCCATAAAGCCATTTTCAGGTATTGATGGGTAAAAAATGTTCTGTCAGATTTTATGAAAGTTAAATTTCGCTGAATTGTACATAGATATAGCATCAGATCATATGCATATTGTATTATATTGCAGAATTCCAAAATATTCTACAATGGTGAAGCATGGATTAAAAAGAGATGCACAAGGATCTTTTGGTGGAGCCGAAATTTCAGAATTAAAAGGAATACAGTAATTAATAAAATAATCCACATAGACAACGACGGATATTACATGATGAATTAATGATAGCACCGAACAACAAAAGAGAAAATGACTGAATAAGAAAACTGCTATACAATTCTTCAAAGATCCAGATTTTGAAATAGTAGTTAAAACAAACAAGAAGCTTGTCCAACAGTTAGATGTAGAATTTAATTTACAAAGTGGCAAGGTCTCGCCATGTATGAAAACAAACACAAGTGTAAAATATATAAACACAAGTTATAACCATCCAACCAGCATAATTAAATACATCTATAAAGAAATAGAACACAGGCTATCAAAAAATGCTTTAAACAAAACAATCTTTAATGAAAAGAAAAAAGATTATAAAAATACCTTGAAGCAATTTGGCCGTAAGAACAAATTAGAACACAAACCTCAGCCAAACAAACAAACGAAAAATAAGGATAGAAATCGAAAAATTATTTGGTTTAATCCAACGTTTAATTTAAAAGGAAAATCCAAAATAGGGCAAATATTTTTTAAATTAATCAATTTAATCAAATCAATTTAAACTAATAAGAAAACTGCCCAAAAACCTCAGAAATAAAGATTTCTAAAAGAAATTAAGTCAATTTATGTTATAGCTGTATTAGTAATTTAGAAAATTACATAAAAAAACAAAACGCCAGAAACCGAGATAATAACGTACAAAATATCATCACTAACAAGGAATGTAACTGTAGTGATAAAAACAAATGCCCACTTAACGGACTTTGTAAGACAGAATGAGTTATTTACAAAGAATAGGTACATGACATAGATGGACAAAAAACATATTTGGGATCTACTAAAGGCATTTTTAAACAGATGGAATAATCATAAATCTACTTTTAAAATGGAAAACCTCAAAGATTGCACCAAACTTGCTAGCCACGTGTAGAAATTAAAACTGGAAAATAGAAAAGACCCTGATATAATTAAGAATATAGTGAAAATAGCCAAACATATAATGGTGGCGATGTATGCAGATTGTTCCAGAAGGAAGAATGGACATAAAGTTGTTCCCAGAACAAAAAAGTTAATCAATGAAAGAACAGAAATAATATCCAGATATAATCACACTTTGAAATACATACTAGGCTCAAACAAAGATGTATAAAAAGTGTTGTAACATAATTAAATAACTCTTCCTTAATTCTGAAAATGTTCGGTTGGTTAAATGTTTAAGTCGCGTAAAGAACTCCATTCATGCGTCTGAAAAACGGTAAAATCAGTTATTGCAAATCGCCTGGAGATATCGAAAGATTGAGACTGCAGAAATAACTTATTTTCAAATAAAAAATATTCAAAAGTTCTACAACATAAGTGCATTGAACACTTTTTACTACATTTGTGTACAGATCTAAATTAATTCTAATCAAAAACTAATTATATATATTAGTCATCAACATACAACCATGTTTCGCAGCTCATCTGTGTCAATAGACACATCCAATTGCTTCTGGTTATGTATTATTGTTTGGAGTTATCTTTTGAGTTTGGTGATTGTGTATATGTATGTGAGTTGTGTATGTGTGCGTGTATGTATGAGTGTTTCTGTATGTTTTTTGGTGTGTGTGTTTTTTTATGTTGTTTTATTGAGCGAAGGTTTGTATTTTTCTTTTCCTGCATTATCAATATTTCATAATCTGTGTTTTGATATAGTGGTGCGACAATAAATTTGTTATCACTACATCATAAACATATAATTTCCTGTTAAGTAATAATTTTATATTGCTCTTATGAAGCGAAATTCTATTGTTTAAGCACTGTGTCGCTCCTATGTATATCTTTGCCCAATTATCGCATTTTAGAGCGTAAACTACATTTTTTGAGTTGCAGTTCAGATCCGATTTTATTTCAAATGTAGTTGCGTTTTCGAACTGGAAGTGTTTTCCATCTATTATTATGTTGCATACTCCACATCTTTTTTTGTTGTATCTTGTGACCCCCTGTGTTGTGTGTTGTTGTTCGAATTTCAATGAGTTGAGGATGTCTTTTAAATTTTTTGGCTGGCGTTTGCTGTTAATTATTTTGGTTGTCTTTAAGATTTTTTCTAATTTTTCATTATAGTTGATTAATTCCATGTGAACTTTGACCTTTGTGAAAAATTCTGGATTGTTTTTGTTGTGAGTGGAAACGTATGCTAGAATGTTTTCTTCTTTTTTGTGTTTTTCTTGTTTTTTGGATTCCGGAGGGATTCTAATGGTATTTTTCCTGATAGTTGAAAACCCTTGTCTATTAGTAGTGTGGAGTATCCTCTCATTTGTAATGTTTTTCGTAATTTTTCTAGGCGTATTTTTCGGAGGGTTTTGTCAGTTAATATCGTGCAAATTCGTCGTGCTAGGGAATAGGGGACGGAGTTTAGACAGCTTTTTGGATGATGACTCTTGAAGTGGAGATATTGTTGGGTGTCTGTGAGTTTGTCGTAAATGGCTGTGATGATTTTGTGGTAAATGTCTGTGATGATGTGGTTGTTTTCGTCTTTTATGAGTATGTCTAGAAATGGTAATTCTTTGTAACTATATTCTAGTGTGAACTTGATTTTGGGGTGCAGATGTAGTAGTATGTTGTGGAGTTTGTTTATGCCCCCCCCCCATGATGATTTCCAAAAAATAGAACAGTCATCCAGGAATCTTTTCCACGATTTTGTGAATTTCGTTTTTAGGTTTTCCCCATATTTATGCTCTATTTGGATGTATAGGTTTTCTTCTCGATATGCTAGAAGTGAGTGTTGCATATGTCGATGCCATTTTTGTTCCCATCGCGGTACCTGTAGTTTGTATATAATTTTTATTGCTAAACTGGAAGGAAGTGTTGTGTAAAATTAGATCTATGCTTTGTATGATAAATTCTTTTGAGAAGCGTTTGGGAAATATTTCTGGGTGTTTTTCTATCCAAAATGTAATGGCTTGTTTTCCTAGTTTGTGGGTATATTGTTGTACAGGCTGTTTACGTTAAAAGTTACTAAGAGTATATCTGGGTCTAGTTATTTTGGCAGGAAACTAAGGAAATGTATGCTGTTTTGGATTTGCTTTAAATTTAATTTTGCTACATCCTCTCCCACACAGTTACATACACACGCGCACACATACGCGCATACATATATACATACACAAACACATACATATATACACATATACACAGACACATATATATATGCAAATATATACATACACATACAAACGCACATACAAATATATTAAAAAACCGACTTATAAGTATCAACAGCTAAAACCAGACAATAATAAAATTCACAAAAAATGTGAGTGTGATGCTTTAAAAAACAAGATTACTGAATATTAGTTCAATAATTGGTACTATAAAGAGTATTATTATTGAATATTTTACTAAGAGGATTAGTTTTGGAAAGATTGTTTATTGATGAGTTTAAGAGTTTTGGTACTAATTTTGTTTTAACCATCAGATTGTAAGGGGGAGTAAATCAGATGTTCTTCCGAGATTATTTCTTTTTGTTATCGCCATTTTTTATGAGATTTCTGAATTTGATAGCAGACACTTTATAACCTCTATTGCTGAAGTCAGAATTATAAAATTCGCTATGTTTATCGAAAATTATTTTGTTCGAAGAGTTAGTTCTAATTCTAAATTCAGTTGAAGAGGCCATATGTTTAATGACTGACAGGAGATGGTTAGAATTAAGATGTACATATATTAGGTTAGAATTTGCCTTCATTAATGGTTGGAAAGAATTATTTTTAGATTCTACTTTGGACATTAGTAATAATTATATCTAATCTTTAGCAATATTGAATTCTATTTTAATCAAATATTAATGTAAATAAATATTTTTAGAATTGTTTTTATGTTCCTAAAATTAGAATTGACTTTTTGATAGATCACCAAAAACTATGCAACAATGTCTCCCAGACTGAGGGTGTTTGACTTGGTTGTAAGCTTTTTAAAACTCTTCAACTAGAAATCAGCACCATCACTTGATAAATCACAAGTAGTGTTGAAACAAAATAGCTATTCTTGTAGAGATATTATGATATAGTTATGTTATTAATTTTAAATAAATATTATTTCGTCTACTTTGTATTGAGCATTTTAATAGATAGCGTTTTTTTTCATACAGAATTTTATTCCATCCATACCTACCCTATACTTGTATATATATATATATATATATATATATATATATATTCTAAACATTTACGCGTTAAATATAAGAGACAATGAATGTCTATTATGTTTAATCATGAGCCGTTCTAAACATTGTATCTTTGATGGTGGGTGTTTTTATGTTAACGTACTTGTAACTCTCTGAAGATGGCTCATGTCAGCCGAAAGCTCAGAACCAACTTAATAAAAAACTATCCAAATGTTGGAGAAGTTTTGTCTTTATTTTCACCTGAAATTAAAGCCAAGATTCGATGTTCATAACGGCTCATGATTAAACATAATAGACATTCATTGTCTCTTATATTTAACAGTATATTTTTAGAAAATTATCTACTGCCTCAACACACACACACACACACTATATATATATATATATATATATATATATATATATATATATATTATTATTATTATTATTGGCGTATTAGGGCAGTATGGTTGGATGCAAGTCTGGGCAATGTTATATGGAGAACTGGTTGATGCCCATCTATTACATCTCTCTTCTCCACGTCACTGATTAGACCAAAGGAACGAAAGTTTCGTTAAAATTTGGGACCGGTTCCGTTTTAGAAGTTGCCAGAACTAGTTGAATATAACAGCAAACTACCTTAGGGACTCCAGCTCTTGATTTTCCTTTGAGGCTTATTCCTGCAGCCCTTTTCACGATTAAATATGGCAGCAAGACACAGGAGGTTTGAAATGAGGGTTTTCCTTCCCTTAGGTAAACTACCTTTCCAGGTGGATGAGCTCAACCTGCCTGAAGCAATTGGTTATGAGGCGCCAATGACCGGCCTTTCACCTCTTCTCCTATCTGTAAAAGTAGTTCCGCGACGAGCACACAAGAGGCTAAACTTAACTATCAGTGGTTATTTGAACAAGCATACCCTGGGAACATTTTATAGATAGCGGGAGCTTATACCCACTATCACACCTGGCGAGGACAACCTTGTATATTCAGTTATATATTCATTAAGCTAATCGAGAATAGTTAGCATTACCGAAAATCTAAATTAAAAAAACTAATTTTCCTAAAAAAGAATATCGTAGAGAAATTGTATCGTGTTGGTTTTTCTATCGTATTAAAAACCGTTAAAGCCAAGAAATTCAACGTTAAAAATTAGGCGTTAGACGCAGAAACGCGTCTTTTTTAAGAGCGAAGAATTGCCTTTCTTTACATAAAATACAAACGTTATTTCATAAATAAGAATATAAGTTACCAATCATTTGTGTTATATGATGCATTTAAATATTGTAAAGTTGAGCTGATATAATGTATTTAAATATTATAAAATAATGAATCAGTAAGTATCAAATAATTATACAAGTTGCATTTATTTAGTTAATGTCAACAGATACAGTAAGTAAACAATGATGAGAATATGAAATAGATAATATATATAATTCATAATATCCAATTATATTAAATTATATGCATAAATAATATAATAACATTAATAAATAATATAATATAGTAATATAATAGAATAATATATAAGATTCACTTTCCTTTAAAATTTTCTTCGAAGATATTTTTTCATTCAAAGACAGAATGGGAACAAGTCCGTTTAGTTTAGAAGTTTAATAGTGAAAACAAAAATGGCAGTGTACAAGGCCTGTGTCAGTACACTGCTATATGGCAGTGAGACATGGACCACATAAGCTAGGCAAGAGAGGCGTCTGAACACCTTCCACGTGATAAGTAACCGGCGTACATTGGGAATCTCATGCCAAGACAAGGTGCCCAACACAGAGGTCCTGTCTCGAGCCGGTCTGCCTACCATGTTCACACTCCTTAAACAGCGCGGAATCCGCTGGCTAGGCCATGTCCACCGCATACTAGTGCGATCGATAATTTGCCGTTTGTGTACTCCAAAATTAAAATATCACTGAAAATACATTGAAATACTAATGAGCAAATTTATTCAATAAAATCGATCTTGGCTTCAACCGCGTCTTCAAGACGATTTCGGAATCTCCTGCAGCTCTACTGAACGTTTTCTTTCTTTAAGTTAGTGAATGCTGCCGTAATATTGACTTCAGTTCATCTTTGATTTTACAAGAAGTTATGTTAGTTTATCGCTCAAGTGCGCCCTACACACAATAATGCAGTTTGGGGAGTTAGGTGGCCAGATATAAGGTTGAGTTATTCGGAGAAATTGTCTGACCACCATGACTAGATACTCCTGCTCGTACGGCATGGTGCAGATTCCTGTTGCTGAACATAGGGTATTCCTGCAGCTACCCTATTTATCCACCTTCTCACGACACTTCATGTAGGCCTCTGTGTTGAGTTTGAGGCCGTGGGAAGATTAATGGAGGCATAACGTCGTCATCACTAGTGATCACCTCCACTCACCTAGAAATTGACGGGATATATCATCCAACTTTTCTTTCCAAATCCTCTGCACTGTCCCAAACACTCTAAAACATTCGTATCAGAGCTTCCTGACGTGAATGCCAAACAGTACAGTATTAATAAATTTATGTCCAAGAAATGGTGCTCTTTTTCTCACAGTCGGTGCCCAACTGACCACAGTATACTATGCAATTGAAAAAAAGCAGCGAGCAAAATATATGCGCGAAATTAAAATCGAAAATGTCAATAATTTAACCATCACTGCCTGTATATATGTCTGTATGTGTCTGTATGTGTGAATGTGTGTGTGTGTGTGTGTTGAAAAGAAGGATCACAATGGTGAATTTATGCTTTTGTTCTAACAATCGAAGTAATTTTGTTGTAGTTTGTTCACATCAAATCTATGAACTCTGATAAATACATTGAAAAAAGAAAGAAAGAAAGAAAGATGGAAAAAGAATGATGCTGAAACAGATGGACTCTGTAAAAGTGATTGTCTCCATTTTCGCACATGTGATGAATCTTTAACGTTGTGTGACCTTCTTTCCACAATCTTTGAAAAAGAAATGAATCAGACATTTGATCTGTTTTAAATCAAATCAGCATTTGACCTTTTGACCTTCACAATCGTCCACAAATCAATGATCTCATTCCTTCTGACAGTGAATAAGATTTCTATGGTGCCTCGTCACTGGCGTGTTTATTGTCTGTCATTGGTCACTAGGCGTTAAACAAACGTCATCGAGGATTGCACGTTCGAGTTACCCACTAAGGACACTGAGGGAGTTGTCTCATTACTTGTAAAGTCGTTTACTCCGTCAGTCCTAATACTAATAAATATGTCTCTGTTTAGTTACATTTTGTGAAATTTACTGCTTGTACGGTTGCCTTTCAAAAATCATTTAAATAAACCATCAAGAACTGCAAAATCAATTTCTACAAAAGATGCAGACGAATTTCAGTTTAGCTACCAGGCGCCGTTATGTGCATATTGTTCTTTTTTCTTTAGATATTAACAGGAATGGTTGGTAAACTTTTATATAATATTTGTTATATGTATAAAATATTAGTTTAGGGTTTTATATCTTTTCGAAGCTGTGCATATTTTTGTTTTCGATTTTTGCATTGATGAAATAGAACCGATAAAGCGGTTTAGTGTTCTCAATCGTTATGACAAAATTACGGTAATATATGTTTGTTACGCCTCTATTTTGTTATGAAAGTCGGTTTAATGTTTATTTTTATGGGTCTAACAATATGTTTTGCTTATCCTATTTTCAATTTTTTGAGAAGATTATGTTTAATGAATTAGATGTTAATATTAAAAAAATAATAGAAATTCAATTATTAAATTTGATGAATATGGGCATGTTTATATATATATATATATATATATATATATATATATATATATATCCCTATGAACGTTACACTCTTCGCTTATATCTTTATTTAAAATTGGATATTGGCACCAGATTTCTCTGCTAGCTTATCGAGGAATCGAGACAACCTATTTCAGTAGAAAGTCTTCTGGTATGGAAAACATAACTTCTGTCAAAGTCTTGGTTTAGTATGTTAGTATTGCTCCTTTAACCAACCTCAGAAAAAAATGTCGCAGGGTGTTAAGTCAGGACTCCCGGCTAGACACTCATGCATAAAATAGGAAGTTATTTTCAATTTAGTCACCATATACATACATATATATATATATATATATATATATATATATATATATAGTGTATCGAGGCAGCAAATAATTTTCTAAACATATACTGTTAAATATAAGAGACAATGAATCTCTATTATGTTAAATCATGAGCCGTTCTAGTATTTTGGCTTTAATTTCAGTTGAAAATAAAGACAAAATTCTCCAACATTTGTATAATTTTTATTAATTTGTTTCTAAGGTTTCGGCTCATATGAGCCCTCTTCAGAGAGGTCACCAAGACGGTTACACAATACATTTAATAATGAAAAAATTACAATGTGAACATTTTTTATAATCATTTCAAAAAAAGGAAGTACTGTCACTGATACGCAGAGTCCACATAAGAGGAGAGTGATGAGAAAGAGGAACAAGTTATAGGGTGTGTCAGAGAATGTGTAAAAAAATGAGCTGTGAAAAATCTGATGAGAGTAGAGTGGGAGGGGAAAAGAAAACGAACTCATTTCGTATATAGGTGCCTCCTGTATACGAAACGAGTTCGTATATAGGGGGCACCTGTGAGCTAAGTTCGTCAGAGCAGAAGCTGTGAAAGTAATTGTAGAAGAGACACAGGGAATCCACACTGCGTCGGTGAGAAAGTAACTGTATCAGAGCTGCCAAGTCGGGATTGATCACATTGCAGATTCTCCGTTGAATTTTGTCAAGACCCCTAGGTGGATAGCAGGAGTACTCAACCAGATATGGCAGCAGTATTCAATGCACGGACGGATGGTAGATTTGTATATGTGCAGGATTGTTTCAGACGGGAAAAACTTCCTGGCCCTGAACAAAAATCCGACATTCTTAGCACCGGATTTAGCTATGGATTCTATGTAGACATTCCACTGGAGGTCTGTTGTGAGATTTAACCGAGGAAGCGCAGTGTTTTACTTTCAGGAAAACTAGTACAACTTCTAGTTATTTTTTACTGGTTGTGGGGTGATAACTTAAGAAGTGTCTACAGGTTACAGACATTTCAGCAACACAAGGATAACAACATCTGTACAGAAATGTCTGGGGTGCATCCTGTTATGGAGAATGTCAAAAACCGAGGATTCTTTCACGGCCTTTGCTCCGACTAGCTTATATCCCAAGTGCCTTCTCCGCATGAATTTGCTCGAGATACTGGACTCGCAGCTGGGTCCCGCCCTTTTGCAGTGAGGTCAATAGGGTGAAACCCTGACTTCTGCTCTACCAACTTCATTTCCCGCGCTTCCGGCCTGTGGAGTTCCCTTCATTATGCAGGCTTCCCTGACGGCTGCATTCTCCAAGAATTTAAATGTGAGATCAGTTGTCATCTCCTATCTCCTCGACATGCATCCTTTCCCTCATGTTCTTTTCCCCTCCCACTCTACTCTCATCAGATTTTTCACAGCTCATTTTTTTTACACATTCTCTGACACACCCTATAACTTGTTCCTCTTTCTCATCACTCTCCTCTTATGTGGACTCAGCGTATCAGTGAGAGTACTTCCTTGCTTGGGGTGAAATGATTATAAAAAACATATTTACGTTGTAAATTTTTCATAATTAAATGCATTGTGTTACCGTCTTGGTGACCTCTCTGAAGATGGCTCATGTGAGCCGAAAGCTTAGAAACAAATTAATAAAAAATTATGCAAATGTTGGAGAATTTTTGTCTTTATTTTCAACTGAAATTAAAGCCAAAATACGACGTTTAGAACAGCTCATGATTAAACATAATAGACATTCATTGTCTCTTATATTTAACAGTATATGTTTAGAAACAAATATTGCCCGGTTCACACTCTACCCACGTCTATTGAACAGGTGAAAAGGCTCATCCTTTGTTTCCTGTTTAGGATGTGGTTTCCGGTTTTCTCTTTTCCAGTCTTTTCTTTTCTTTTTTTCTTTTTTTTTTCAATTGGAGTAGATAGACTAAACTAAACTATCGCCCGGTTCACACTCCACCCACATCTATTGAACAGGTGAAGAGGCTCATCCCTTGTTTCCTGTTTAGGATGCGGTTTCCGGTTTTCTCTTTTCCAAACTTTTCACTCTTTTCTTTTTTATTTTTTTTCAATTGGAGTAGATAGGCTAAACTATCGCCCGGTTCACACTCCACCCACGTCTATCGAACAGGTGAAGAGGCTCATCTCTTGTTCCCTGTTTAGGATGTGGTTTCCGGCTTTCTCTTTTCCATTCTTTTTACCCTTACGTAGCCCCCTACGCATCAGGGGCGTTATCGCCTTGCTTGGGGTGATATGATTAAAAAAAATTATTTAATAAGAAAAATGAGATAAGGGATCGAAGCTGACAATTAAATAATTATTTAATTTATTACCTGAATGCTAATATGACATTTTACAATGTATGAAAACTTTAATATTAAAAAAATATGATTGGAAACGTATTACGCTATTCAACGAACACGTAAGCAAAAGAAATAATTATGAACATGCGCATGCTTATAACAGATTTAAAACCATGCACACACTAAAATAAAAAAAAATCCGGAATTCACAAAAAACCGTAAATATATAATTCAGTGCACTCCTGAGGAGTGGATGTTGCCATAGTATATATATATATAGTCATCCGTAGACTTATCTGTTTCGCTGTATCACAGCTCATCAGTACGGTTAGACTCCGATTGCTTTTTTACCCAGGATTGAAACCCGACCAAAGTGGCGTCAGTCGGCTATTCTATCTCTGGGTCATGGGCGCACGGTGGACGAAGGCAGACTTTTTAGCATGTATATTGTCATTATATACGCCCAATAGCCAGAGTGCTCTAATTTATTAGTGAATGAGCGATGCGTACATGCCAGGGTAGCTACTGTTTTTCAAAGTCTACCATTCTTCCTGATTGCTCAATCAGGATGTGAGAGCGTAAATAGTCATCCGCAGACAAATCTGTTTCGCTGTATCATAGCTCATCAGTACGGTTAGATTCCGATTGCTATATATATGTTTGTCCGTGTGTGTTGATGCGTAAGACGTCTTCAGCATCCGACACAGAGCGTTTAAGCAATGAATAATGTAGACCTGGGAATGATAACGGCAATCCCCAGTTGTGTATATATATATATATATATATATATTGTGTATTTGGGCAAAAATCTCTCTTTTATGCAGGTTTCAATAAAATGATGGACAAGGTATTATTATTAAAAATTTTATATAATTTTTCATGATATTTTTTCTTTTTCGGGACCTCAAATTATATAAGATTTGTCAAAAGTTGTTGTACTGTCGAGTGCTTTTTGCCATGTTTTTAGCCATTATCATGAATGAAATTTGTTTAACTTGTAAATAAACATGTGTGATTTTATGTATATAGCGTCATGCGTTTGTTAAGTTACGAATACGGCAAAAACATGTTATTAATTGTTGAACTTTTGTATTATTATATATATATATAGAGAGAGAAAGACAGAGAGACATACAGAGACAGAGAGAGAATGAGAGAAAAAGATAGATAGATAGATAGATAGATAGATAGATAGATAGATAGATAGATAGATAGATAGATGAATGATGCCGTTATTCATGTATTGTCAACTAGTATACACATAAAATATTGTTCTTCTTCAGGTGATACTTAAAAATAAATGCTGAAAATTATCTATCTAGAAAATATATGATGAATTTTTGTTTAGTGACAAAATGAACAGTTGGTAGCTGGAGAATATGCCTGTAGGTGTGTCAATATTGGTCAATCAAAACTGAAAATTAAGTGGAACTGTGATTTGGGTCGCGAAAGGAAGTAGACTAGCCTGGTGTCAAGGCATGTCACTTTTTAATTTTGTCTAGGTACGATGCATAGTGGGAACATATTCAATGGGTAAACAATGGGTAACATATTCAATGGGTAAACATATTCAATGGGTAAACAATAACTTTTAATAGAATGTTGAATATTATTTTTTTTTGTTTTTGTTGTTGCTTTTTATTTTTATGTTTTTGTTTATTAATTTGATTTTGTACTACCTGATAAATAAAGATTCTGGAATTAAAATTAAATCATTTTTTTATTCTTCATTATTTTTTATGTATTCATTAATTAATTACTACTGATTACAAATCAGTGTTTGATTTTTCCCTTATAATATTATATACAGTGATGTGAAACTAGTATTTGGACAGTAAAACAATGAATTTAAAATCATATATTGATCGAAAATCATTGTCTAAAGCTCACAATATATTCGTAAAACAATTATAAATGCAAATAAACAGCAAAAATAAATTATTTGACACGTTTATATATTTTATATACAAATTATTAAAACAGGTTGTGAAAAAGGTTTTGGACAGTTCCGAAATTATGTCTAAAATTAATGTTTTGGGTATATTTCATGCTCGAATGCGTTAGAATTTTATGGAAAAGTAGAGAACGTGCGTTATTTAAAGGTGTCAGCTATCTTGATGATCAGTTTATTCCAAGACGTCGCACTAACAGTACTGTAGGATGCCAAAGCAAAATGAACTCTTCAGAGATCTTAAAGATCGAATTATTTTTCACATAAAGAAAAGAAATCTATCGTAAGATATCTAAAGACCTATGATCACTGTTGGGTACATAATTAAGAAATGGAAAGCCTTCGGTATTCATGAAAATATGCCAAGAACAGGTGCACTGTGCAAAATATCACAAAAATCTTCACAGGAAATAGTACGGCAAGTACAAAATGACCCTTTTGTGACTCAGAGAGAACTTGAAAAATATCTCAGCAATGCAGGAACTCACGTATGCAAGAGGACCATAAGTTTTGAACTTCACCGATAACAATTAAAATTTTCCTCTCCTTGAAAAAGAAAACATTTCTAAAAAAAAAACGTCATTTAAAATCCAGATATGAATTTGCCAAAACTTATTTACAAAAATATGATGACTATTATAATCAAATTTTATGGTCTCATGAAAGCAACGAAGCTACCCATGTTTGGAGAAAGGATGGAACAACCTTCAATCAAAAGAACACCATCCCCACTGCGAAGCACGGAGGCAGTAGCATTATGATTCGGGGATGCTTTGCACATAATGGTACAGGACAACTGAAAATTATTGAGGGCACAATGAATGCAGCCAAATATATTCAGATTTTAGAAGATTGCTTGCAGTCATCAGTTGAGAAATTAGAATTTGAACCAGATTGGATTTTTCAACAGGACAAAATTGCGAAACATACAGCCATACCAAAACGTGCATGAGTTCAAGACAATAACATCAACGTATTGACATGGCTCAGCCAATCGCCGGACTTGAATCCAATAGAGAATCTTTGGAGGACACTGAAGAATCAGATTCGTCAAAGGCGACCAAAGAACCTACGTGAATTGAAAGTTTTTGCAGAAGAAAAGTGGGCTAAAATTCCCACCAAATCATACCAAGCGCTTGTAGAGAGCTACATGAACAGACTGAAAGCTGTGGTTGCAAATGAACGAAGACCAACTAAATGTTAAACACATTTAAAGCATAATTTATATTCTGTCAAAATTACTTTTTTCACTACCTGTTTTAATAATTTGCATATAAAATATATATACGTGTCGAATAATTTATTTCTGTTTATTTGCATTTATTATTGTTTTATCAATATATTGTGAGCTTTAGACAAAGCTTTGCTTTCAATATATGATTCAAAATTCATTTTTCACTGTCCAAATACTTGTTTTACCTCACTGTATATATGTATATATAAGTCATCCACAAACAAGCCTGTTTCGCAGCTCGTGAGTGTAGCTAGACACATCCACTTGCTTCTGGCCGGGATCGAAACTCGACCGATTTGGTGTCAGTCAGAGTCATTACTCCCTAAGCCATAAACGCATGGAATCCGAGAATGGAAAATTTAACGTGCTGTATATAAGCAGTGTATACACACTCCAGTCACCGAAAGAGCTCAGTTCATTTCTGAAGAGTCACGCTTATATAGCAGAAATGGAAACTGTTTTTAAATTTTCTTCTATAGAGAGCTCAATCGTGATGAGAGCATAATACACACACACACACACACACACACACACACACACACACACACACACACACACACACACACACACACACACACACACACACACACACACACACACACACACACATATATATATATATATATATATATATATATATATAATTATCAGTGATTTTAATGATATAATCAATGCATACTATTATTAATTGATCTAATATCTCTTGAGTAATAATAATTAGTTCGATGTATGATGTACAGCCAAATACGCAATTGATGTAATGTACTTTATACTGTATAACTTTTAACTTATATTTTAAGATCTGTATTGACTGTATGCCCCACATATATTCAAACACACAGACGACCGAACACACGCACACGAGCACACACACATACAGACTTATATATATATATATATATATATATATATATATTGAAAGAAATCCAATTATAATTACTTGCGTCTTAGTCGAAATAGACGAGATTTTTCTGCTTCTACATAACTTTTCACCAACGTGAAAAAGGCCGAAATAGGAAACTTGTCAGTTTGTTTATCGATTACATTGATCATTCTAAAGGTCTTCCCTGGTAATTAACTTTGCTCACAACGCACTTGACTCCACAGTATGTTCGACCTTGAATGACAAATCAATCAAAATCAATTATATTTACTACATAGCCTACATTTCTAGCCTCTACATTGACGCACACACACATACAAACACAGGTACACGGATATATAAACGCACGCATACAACCATGAAAATTCATGCACATACACCTAAATGCATGCAGATTAGTTTTAAATGACGTAGATCTTCAAACCAAAAGCGCAATACAAAGCTAGAAATAAAATTCTATAAAATATTATCGGACGAGTAACCTGCATCATGCTCCGCGTGTCCTCGCAGTGTTAACGTCAAGTGTTCAAGCCAAAGAATAAAGACAGTAGTTGGTATGCTGATTTTAAAAGTAAGCACGCCCTCTATCCGTCTTGGCACAAATATTTATTAATTATTCCAACATAAATTAAAACAAACATATTTTTAAATATAAAGCTACCTAACATTATTTTGTTTTATTGCTTTCATTTTAATTAAATATTGCTGCTGGAACCTGATCAAATTGTCGATTTGAAAATAGCTCGTATGAATAATTTTAAGTTAGGAGTAATAACTTTTTCAAGCACAGTTTGTATTCTTCCTTCTTTTTCTTTCTTCTTTTATTTTTAACTGTTTTAAACTGCTTAAGCTGTTTTTCTATTTTACCTTTCTTTTTAGTTATACCAGTTTTATTTGTTATAATTAAATGTTGGCACATTCAAGAAGATTATAAGTTTTCATGAAAAAGAAAATTCTTTTTAGAAACAAAGATTGTGAGGGTCAACTGTTATGGATTATTAATCTTATGTAGCAGTGAATGTTGAACACTTTCCTCACAGACTTGAGCTTTTTTTTTCAGAATTATGCAGGCAATACCACCGACAGAACATGTAAAAAAGGAAGAACTTTAAATGAAAATGAAAATAAATATGACGACTTAAAATCAGAAAGAGGCCTTTGAAACGTGTGGGATAGATAATGAAGAAAGACGTTTTGTAGAATAGAAAACGAACTTCTTGAAGAGGTCAGGAATAGAAGGAAACAATAAGTAATCTAATGAATTTGTGTAATTGATCTGCATAAAATGTACTGAGAAGTTTAAAGTTACAAAGTGTAGGCAATTGTGAAGAACAAGTGTAGAAGTGTAGAAGAAGATAGCAAAACTGTGAAGTACAAAACTGTGATTTAAAAAATAAAAGCCTGTTTAGAAAAATTGAACTGGAATTCTTTAACAATAGCATTATTTTTGCTGGGATTCTTATCGACAAATATCTACACCCTATTTTGTACACTTTGTTGTTTTGATGGTATTAGAACTCTTCGCAGGCGTTTTACGTTTATCTGCTGATGTAGAATACCTATAAGCAACTTCCATCGCATCGTGAATTACGAACAATTAGTAATTCACTAGATCCTGTCTTTATGTCAACGTTTACAGCACCCCTTTTCATTTACTGAGTGATGTTGATGTTTGCTTTCATTTATCCGAAGAGTGATTATAAGCTTAACAATTAAAAAAAAACGTAAGAGATATTAAAATACGTATCCTCAACTCCTATATATATATAAATATATATATATATATATATATATATATATATATATATATATATATATATATTCAGTTAGATAGCTGTGAGTTAGTGACCCTGGGTTTCATGCTTTGCGATTGTCAGACAAACTGATTAGTCTTTTTTTTATTATTAGATATATGTAGGGCTGCGTATATTGGTGTATTAGCTGTATAGCCTGGCGTTGCTCGGGTGTAATGAAAGCTTTAAAACTAATCCATGGTCCTGGAGCTCAGACTCTTTAAATGTTGGCACGAAAGACTAAAAAGCAATAGTTGTTTCCAGTTAAAGAGAAACCGTAGACTGAATGAAAAATGAATGGATGTAAGTCAAATTTTGATTTTCTAGTATCGATATCAAATAAGGTTTTCGTCGTAAACTGAATTTTGAAGGCTAAATAAGTCCTCGGAGTAAATGGTATCATGGCTGGGACTAAGAACCCGAAGCAAAAACTAAAATAATAGGGCTGAAAAAAAAATACAGACATACAGGCATATAAAACAGACACACACACAAATATCTTGCTTTATATATATATATTATCGATTTTCTGCGCTACTGTAAGAACTGCAACCTTGAAACTACTAAATATCGTTTCTTACGTCTTTGTCTATGAGTGTATCAAATTTGATTAAAATCAAACCACTCCTTCTATAACCCGATTTTTTGATTATCGATTTTCGATATTTATCGGGGATACCTCGACACAAAACCTAGATAAGAACACTCACAGACGCTTATAGTATATCACACCTGTGTAAATTTCCAAAAAAATAGGTTCAGCCGTTTCGGAGTCTATAGGTAACAGACACAGAGAGAGAGAGAGAGAGAGAGAGAGAGAGAGAGCGAGAGAGATACACACACACACATACACACACACAAAGTTCCATTTATAAATAAGTTTAGATGTTTGTGGAAGTGGAAGGAAAATTTGGAGGAAAGTTTGTCGTCGTGATGTCTTTCATACGAATGCTGACATAGATATACACTTGTACACACATTGACATATGCAGAGACACACCACTGGGGCTCACACAAAACATAACTATATGTGAACAGTATAAGGCTTGGCATATATATGTATATGCGTGCCGTTATGGGACAGATTACGTGTATTTATAAAAAACAAACTAATTACACTTTTAAATTTCCAACATCCTACTTTCGTACGCAAGTGTAGTCACATCAACATAACACGAAAAGTTTTTTTCGTATATTTTCATAAATTTTTTCCAATACTGTTTTGATGTATTAAAATTTATGTATAGTTATCTTATATATATATATATATATATATATATGGAGGTAAGGTGGATTAATGGATTAATGGATTGTACCTCAGATTGAGGAAAGTTAGAGTAAAAATACCAGTAGAGTTCGTTACATTCTATTCTGTGCAAATTCTCTTTGGAAAGGTATGTTCCATCTCTACCCCTACAATAAACAGAAAGACTGGTTCCTATAGACCTGGGTGACAACCGGGCTAGAAAACCATTCTAGAAAAAGGACAAGTCCCAATTCAAAACATGATTATGGTTGTTTAGTGAGGCTGTGCTCCAGTTCTCTGTATTCGGCTCTCTTCAAAAGAAGCGTGGCTTCTGCAAAATCCCTCACGGCAATAATCAAAACGTATGTAATGGTATAATGACTGATCAGTTCTAAAAACAGATCTTCTGAACTCTCATTTGTCAAAAAAATCACTTTTTCAAAAATAGTATTTCTTTAATCCACCCATACTTTTATATATATATATATATATATATATATATATATATATATATATTCAAATACAAACTCTAAATCTACATTCGTTCTTTGACCATTTCGGCGAAAAAATCTCGCTTCCCCAGTAACGATCAGAATTTTATTGCAAATCTAAATTTTCGAATTTTAAATTTAATAATTTTAAGTATTTTTATTTTTAATCTTTGTAGTAATATTTTGATAGTAATGCAAAACTAATCCCCGTGTGATAGAATCCTATTTTTTCTCTTTCCATAAATACAGTATTTCTTAAAATGACCATGTAGACAAACTCTTTAACCCTTAAATTTTTCGAGTCCGTTATTTTCCGCTAGCGATGAATCTTAAATACTAAATTTCCTTTTCTTATCCTCGAATTCTTACCCGGCAAAATTTACACACTTTTATCTTCATACTAATTACTTTACTAGATAAATGAGAATTTTAATGAAATTTATAATTTACATTACAATTAATTTTTTTATGCTTAGACTTCCCTAAAACAATTTTCCATCTCATATATTTTTCTCCGTTTTGTCTTTATAAATATATATATGTATTTAGGCTCTCACACCCTGATTGAGCACTCTGGAAGAATCGGTGACTTTGAAAACAGTAGCTGCTCCGTCATATACGCATCGCTCATTCAATGTGAATTAGAGCACTATGGCTATTGGGCGTGTATAATGATATACGCGCTAAAAGTCTGCCTTCTTCTACCGAACGCTAGTGGCCCAGAGGTAGAATCGCCGACTGACGCCAATTCGGTCGGGTTTCAATCCTGGCTAAAAGCCAGCGGATCCGCAGACAGATCTGTTTTGCTGTACACAGCTCATCAGTACAGTTAGACAGGCGATAGGCTTTTACCCAGGATTAAAACCCGACCGCACGGGCGTCAGTCGGCGATTCTACCTCTGAGCTACGAGCGCTCGGTAGAAGAAAGCAGACATTTTAGCGTCTATATTATCATTCTACACGCCCAATAGCTGAGTGTTTTCTAATTCATTGCTGAATGAACGAAGCGTAGATACCAGAGTAGCAACTGTTTTTCAATGTCTACCATTCTTCCAGGGTGCTCAATCAGGGTGTGAGAGCGTAAATAGTAAATAGCGTGTATATATATATATGAGTGTGTGTGTGTGTGTGTGTGTATGCATTTATCGATGTATATTATCTGAAAGATTCTCGTTTTAGACACACGCTAATATAATATTACCCCCATTTTAAATCTGTTTTTATTCTATTAGTAGAATTTAAACTAACAAAAAGACTATATTAATCTAAACAATCAATTTTTTTCCGAGAAAAAATTTCACCAAAGCTGAATATTACATGTTATCTTATTTCTCTACCTTTTTACCATTTTATTTTCTCTTTTTATGTATCTATCCCTTCTTTTCACCCTCTGAAGCCAGCATTCGTTATCATGACTACTGAAGATTTTTTTCATAGCTATTAATTTATTGGATAAATGAAAATTTTAAAGAAATCCATTATCTACATTAGAATTAATATTTATATGTTTAGACTTTCCTAAAACAATTTTTATCTCATATATTTTCTTCTCTTTTTGTGTAAATTATATATATATATATATATATATATATATATATATATATATATATATATATATATTGTCATCCGCGGACAGATCTGTTTCGCTGTATCACAGCTCATCAGTACGGTTAGACTCCGATTGCTACATAACCCAGGCTCGAAACCCGACCGAATTGGCATCAGTCGGCGACTCTATTATTATTTGTGGATTCTTGTTTAGAAAAGCACACAATAAAATAATAATAAAAACAGATGAGAGGAAAAAATATAAGTATAAGAGTCCAATGAATGTGTGAATATGAAGACTACCCAACACCCACTCCCTAGATTCTTTTTAGGAAGGTTTAATATTTCTTTCGTTTTGGATCTATAATCAAAGACTCTCTAAACTTCCGCTTCCTGTTGGTTCTTCTGATTTCCGTGTTATCTTTTGGTTTCTGGATGTCAAAAGCTTCGAAGGTTTCCTCCATAGAATCTTCATATACTAAAGGTGAGGAGCTTGGTTCTTCATCTCTTCTTTTTTGGATTTGATTCACGTGTCTTATACGGGTGAACTTTTCCCTTTGTTAGTATATTCCGCTTCCAGTTCTGCTTATAGTTATTCCTGGCTCCCAATACGCCATATTGTTATTAAAAAATTTGAAAGATACTTTTTCGTCGGACTTGAACTATTGTAGGTGCAATCCGATTATTGCTTTTGCCTGGTAATCTTTCGAAAACTGATCGGATTTTTCACTCGAACATCACCTCGGCCGGTGACAGTTTTAATTGTTTGTTCTGGTTTAGTGTAATACGGTAGATTTGTAGGAATTGCTGTAATACTTTTTTCTGATGGTGTGTCTATCACTTTTTAAACGCCCTCTTAAGCGTATCTACAAATCTTTTGGCAAGTCCATTTGATCGTTGGTGATAGGGAGCTGTTTATATATGTCTTATTAGGTACATTTCACAAAAATCTTTAAAATCACCTGAGGTGAATTGTGTACCATTATCTGTAACTAAAACCTCAACGACGCCAAACCTCGCAAATAGTTTATGCAAACAGCTTATAGTATTGTCGGTTGTTGGGTGTTTATATCTAAAAACTTCCGGCCATTTACTAAAATTGTCTACTGCATAAAATAGTAGTAGCCATTTATAGGTCCTGCGTAGTCTGCGCGTATTCTTGACTAAGGTTGGTCCGCCTTTGGCCAAGGTTTTTGTATAATCGGTGGCGATTTTGCTGCCGCCGAACAGCGCTTAAACTTTTCCACCATCTGTGCAATATCCTCATCCATTTTTGGTCAGTACACATAGATTCTCATTAGTGCTTTTATGCGATTTTTCCAGGGATATCCAACATGAAAGTCTTTTAAGATTTTCCTTTGAAGTGACTTTGGTATCACGACCCTTTCATTATATAGTAGTATATTGTCCTAAATTGAGAAACTATCTGCCAATTTTGCGTCTCTGTCTTCAATTTTTTTCTTTGTCGTGTTAATAAATTGATTCGCTTCTACGTTTCTTCTTATCTCTAGCAATGTAACCGGTACTTTTTTTGACCGTGTTATTTAATAGTTTGCTGATTTCATCCTCAACTCTCAGTCTGTTGTATTTGTATAGACCTTTGTGCGTATTTATGCACAGTAATTTGGAACTTACTTAGGTCAATCTTTGATAAAATTTTTCCACCATTAAGTTTAGTGAATATTTCTTTAGGACTAAGCAACGGATAGTGATGGTCTTTAATTGCATTATTCAGTCCCGTGGAAAAACCTGCACACACGCGATTTCTCCCGATTTTTTCTTAACAATAACAACCGGTGTCGCCCATTCACTGAAGTCAGTTTTCGAAATAATCCCAGTTTGCTCTAGCCTCTCCATCTTTTGTCAAATTTTGTCAATTGTGTCTCTTTTTCCTAAATACAGGTTGAGCATTCTGTATATGCTCGATTTTCGCTTCAACCCACTTGAAAATACTTTTGGGAATTCTTTGTGAAATTCCTCCTTCAGTTTTGTGGCTTCCGAAAACTCAGTCTATTCTTTTACCAACCGAACTAATAGGTAAATCCCATACATTGAATTTCTGCATCCAGTCCGTTCCTACTAGGTTGTCTGAATTTTTCATCACAGAGATTTTTAATTTTTTTTATTTCTTCATGGAATTTTACGTTCACTATAATTTCGCTTTCGAAATTTATCTTTTTCCCCGTTACGGATTTAGCATTTATTTAGTGTGTTACATGGTCGGCCTATTTAACTTCCATCATGTTTGTAAGATTCCGAATCCAGTTGCAATCTAATTTTTTTATTCAGAATTTCCATTTCAACGTATTTTCTGATATTTTCCTTATTTTCATACTCCACTCTAGCCTACTAGGTTGATTTTTATTTCTGCATACCGTAGCTTTGTGGCCCATCTTACCACATGCTTGTTAATTTTCGTATTTAAAAAGACAATCTTTAAACCAATGCCATCCATCACATCTGTAACGGGCAGAAGGGAGAGGTTTGTTTTTCGCTGGATTTTTGTCAACCGTAGTGCTGTATCTTTTCATCTTTGACATCATAATTTTGTTGTAGGAAAGATTATTTGTATACCATGGAAGAGTCCATAAAGTGTGTAAAAAGGGGGTAAGTTTTGACAATTTAAAATCGTCACAATGTTTATTGACGATAGCTGCAAAAGAAGAATAGTCCTCGTTTTCGTCTTTTCTAAGATTAAGGTATTTCCACCTTTTATGGAACAACAAGATTATTAATAGCTCTGTGAGGCCTGTCACTGCCTTATCGACCGTTAGTTCATTCGTTTTTTAGAGAATATAATCTACGAACTTGGTGTGTTCGTCTGTGCGTAATTTCCTGAGTAGAAGTCTTCATTTTTTCTTCTCACTTCAGTGCTGACAGTCGATATTAAAAATATCCTCGTATCGCCTGTAATACTCTCAGAAATTTTTATCTTCCTTAACTGAGTATTTAAAAATTTCAATCGCATTCCACACCGCATATTGTGAAAATGTCTCCTATTTCTCTGTGTAATTATCCAGGGCTGTGCTTGTTAGTTTTAATAACAGTTCTTGCAGCTGTGTTTGTCTTTCCTCGTTTGCATTTTGCATTTCAATTTGTCTTTCTTCAATTTGCTTTTGCATCTCTGTCTGTTTTGTATTTCTGTTTGTCTTTCTTCGTTAGCTTTTGGCATTTCCATCTGTTTTTTTTTTTAATTGATATTGTCTTTCTTCAGTTCTCTTTATAATTTCGAGTATTCCCTTTTGAAAATCTTCCATTTTTTTCTTTTCGGTATTAGTGTCGACAACTTGTTTCTGGTCAACTTGTTCGTGGTCTACTTGTTTGAGTCACTTTAGTAGCACAGTTTCTTAAAGTGATTCAGCGGGGAGAAAAAATTGAACTTGTGCGCGATTATGTTTCGCCAGTTTGATGTTTTTAACTCCTCTTATGTGATTTTCGAGGTCCTCGACGATAAGTTTTTTGTTTTTCTTGGTGTTATGCGTAAATTTGTTTTTTTTCGTCGCCAATTTGCTCTTTACGACTTATGTAACAACACCTTTTTTCTTCCGTGTGCATTTGTTAGAATCCTCGTCGCCAAATTTTTGTTTGACGAGAATATATTTTTTCTCGGCGTGAACTTGTTTGAATCCTTCGTCGCCAAATTGTTGTTTGGCGACTGACTTGAGTTTTTTCTCTGCACGTGAACTTTTTCGAATCTTCGTCGCCATATTGTTGTGGATTTTTTAAAAAAAAACCACACAATATAATAATAACAAAAACAAATATGAGAGAAAAAATGTAAGTATATTGAATAAAAGACATACAACCTGTACACGGTTAGTAGATTCAAGAATACTTGTTATTAGGAGTCAAATAGATACAAGAAGTAAGTCCGAGTAATAGTCTATTCTCTTGCTGACCAACGCGCGGCGGTACAACTGCTCTGACAAACACCAACTTTAACAACAACAATCAGTTCTGTATAGGAAGGATTATTTGTATACTGTGGAAGAGTCCATAGAGTCGGTGAAAAGAGGTGACTCCCCAACATCAATATTACTTCAAACAAAAAAATTTTTAGAAAAATTTTAACAGAGCTAAATATAACATAATGTTATTGTTTTTCTTTATTTTTCGTTTTTCTTTTCCTTTTTTATATATCAATCCCTTCTTTTCACCTTCTGAAACCGGCATTCGCTACC
Source organism: Ascarosepion bandense (assembly GCA_037127315.1). Taxonomy (NCBI): domain Eukaryota; kingdom Metazoa; phylum Mollusca; class Cephalopoda; order Sepiida; family Sepiidae; genus Ascarosepion; species Ascarosepion bandense. The sequence continues at coordinate 3,007,029 of JBBBDQ010002324.1, forward strand.
ATGGCTACTGAAAATTTTTCCCCTTTTCCCCTTCTTCTTTTTTCCTCCCTTTTTCTCCTGTAACTATTCCTATGACTTACCTGGAATCTTTTTTAGAAATTTTTATCATTTTAATTGTTCTGGTGAGCTGTCCTCTTTGGTACAGTTGCTTTACAAGTTTATGCACAGTACTAGATTAGATTTCTACAACATGGAATGATCAAAATTATTCAGATTCTTACTATCTGTTATCATTTTTATTATCTATTTATATGTTTAAAGAGACAGTTGGTATGCAAATTTTTATATCCTGTTTAATATGTTTTCATATAGTATTCGTCTCAGTTATTTTGTATGCTAGATTAAAGCCATTGTTATGCCTAAACTGAAATTTTTTGAATCGATACGCATGTATCATTCCAGGCCCAACACAATAATGATTTATTTTATGAATTCTTTTTTTTCTGAAGAAGCTATTTCACTTCAAGGCGACATGATTTCGTTTATGAATACATTAATTTTTCATTTATTTATTGTTAATTTCTTTTATAGTTATTTATAGACATTATTATTGAAGTTCTTTAGAAAAACGTTAATTTACTGAGAAACAAATTTATTTAATTTATTTTTAATTTGCTCCGAGTAAGGATTTATTTGAGGCATGTTTGCTTGGCAACAAGGCGTTAATTTTGTTTCTACTCCTTTCAAATTCTTTTTTTTATCTTTGATAGTTGCAATCTTTTCTTGTTCCTCAACATAATGTAAATATTTAAGAAATTCTCTGAAAAGCAGAAAAGAAATTGAATTGAAAAATATATTAAGTAAATTTTAATACTAATGAAAGTAAATCTGCCTGAAGAAAGCCGAATAAGCTATTGGTCGTGCCATTGCACTAAACATGGCAAAGACGAAAAATATAGTATATACATGCATGAAATAAAGATAAAAATTAACATCATAAATAGAGAAATACTGGGACGGTCAAAATGGCGAAAACAACAAGAGCGAATAAATTAAGAAGAATAAAAGATATAAAAGAATGACATCTCTTTATAGTAACATTTCTTTTGTCTGTTTCCGTTGTTTGGTTCGCATTTTTCTTCTTTCTTTTCTATATTAAAGTCACTCTTCTCTCTCTCTCTCTCTTTATTATCTCTCCTTTTAATGCGATCTCTCGTCGCTCACATTCTTTTTCTTTCTCTTTATCCTTATTTCCCCTTTCTCTCTCTCTCCCCCTCACTCTATTCTGTTATTCTACTTACCTTCATTCTCACTCATTGTTCTCCCTCTTTGCACTTGTTTTCTTTCATTCATTTTTCTCGTTCTGCTTATATAGCATCTCTTTATTTTATTCTTCTCCTTCGCTATGCGTTTCTATTTCTCTATCTTATTTTTCTTCTTTCTATTCATTTTTTCTAATTTTTCTCAGATGCTGATATCAGATTTTATTATACGAGTCAATGCATCCACAATAAAATGTACATAGAATTCGAGGTAAGTAAAGAATCCCCGCAACCATGAAAAATTATGAGAGTTCTGACAAAAAGAATATCATTTCATATCTGTGACAATAGTGAAGTATTTTCTCAGGCACACGGAATAATGCATGTTAAGTAGAGCCAAATGAAATATCAACAATGCACAGTAACTTGTTCAATGAACATTATTTAATGAATATTCTTTATTTCAAAATAGAGTTGTTTGAAGTAAAATATGTGAAGAGATTTTCTCGCTCATTATTGTAGATTGAATTAAGTTTTACCGCTTATTCAGAACCGCTTCTATAAAAAAAAGATTCGGAAGGAGAGGGCACACATGGGGTGAAGGTCACTCGAGGTGTTATTCTGTTTGTAGACGTCGTTTAGATTTGTGAAATATCGCAATATATATATATATAATATTCATCCACCTACAAGTCTGTTTCGCTGTATCATATATATATATATATATATATATATATATAAACATGCGGTGTAGATATAGAAGAATCCACAGGAGCATCCTGTACATAATGTGGTAGCATGCCTGCTTAAGAGAGCTCTAAACATATAAATATATAAGTATATAAATACATATAAAGCAAATATATGTAAAAATTAAAACAGACACGTTATTCCATGGTTTAGCGGATTTATAGGTCTATTTCAGGCGAACCTTCTTCAGCTTCCGTTTTTATTGTATAGAAGATTTTACATGAATCGATGTTCTAAACAATAAACACGGCAGCTGAAGAAGCTTCGCCTGAAATATGCTTAAACTTACGCTTAACCATGTAATAATGTGTCTGTTTTAATTTTTACACACACACACACATATTTATAGATAGATAGATAGATAGATAGATAGATAGATAGATAGATAGATAGATAGATAGATGTGAGTTTGTAACGCTGGGTTTCACGCTCTTGCAATCATCAGACAATTTTTTAAAAAAATTGGCTATATGTAGGGGTGTGTATATTCGTGTCTTTTTGTGGAAGTGGGAGAAAAATCTGTCGACATGTTCATTCCAGAGAAATTTCCAGCAAACAGACATAGTATATAAAGCCAACTGCAAGCAACAACACAATGTACAACAACCGTGCCACTAAGGGGTCATTTAAAAAAAGAAAGAACAACCACAATCTCTCATTCTCCAACAGAAAATACTTGAACAGCACTACACTATCCACATACGTATGGCGTCGAAAAGACAGAAATATTACACCAGCAATAAGCTAGAAATTACTGAAAAAGCACCTGCCTACAACAACAACATTACAAAAAATGTCTACTTTGTCTACATGTAAAAGTAACAATTATATATCATACCCCACAAAAAACTTACTAAATATAAGACCAGAACTAATTTCCAAATGCAGACATGAAAATAAATACCTATTATCACAATTTATACCAAACGGATAAAAAAGACATATATCATAATCCTATAAACTATTCTCTAGTAGTTCCATTTCTGCAGTTGCATTGAGGTTCGTCGCTTGCATTATTGTAAGTTGTTAATTTTTTTGTTGTGGCTTTTTATTATTTGTGTAATATTTTTGTGCAGCTGTAACTGATTTTGTTTTGTTTTTGTTGAAACCGCTGATACCATAATCCTATCAACTATTGTCTAGTACAAACTACCACCATAATAATTGCATTTATTGTTATTATCATTACACCACCATTACTAATCACTACTACCGCTTTACAATAACTATCTGCTACCACAACTGTTATTATCATCAAATATTACTATCACCCTATTAGTCCGCAATCATCATTAACGTAAATTACTCCTCTCTGCCGTAGTAAAATTAATACCACCACACATAAATACTCACAAGCATTACAAATTAGAATTTCTACCATTTAAATATACGCAACCACATAAAAACAAGCTAATAACCGACTTTAAAATAAAAAATAACAATACAGCCTTAAATGAAATAATAGCAATTTTTAACTGTCATAGTTTTACACAGACCCCATAATACGTGCATATGAACGTACGAGAAATCGACAACTGTCCACGCGTTGACACTACTACACTATTCGAATACACCAACCGAATACGTATATATGTGCACAACAGCACACATATACATATATATGCCGAGCCCCGCACGATTTGCATATACATTTGTGTGATCCCCGGCGAGCGGACGCACGTGTGTGTGTGTCTTCGTGCACATCAATGGTTGTATAAATGTGTATATATGTCTGCGTCTGTCATGACGGAGTTTTTTCTCCCACTTCCACAAAAATACACGAATATACATAGCCCTACATATAGCCTATTTTTAAAAAAATTAATCAGTTTATCTGACGATCGAAAGAGCGTGAAACCCAGCGTTACAAACTCACACCTATCTATATGAATATATCAGCTCTATCACTGATATTGACCGCTTTCAAATAAGTACCACGCATATATAATATATAATAATATAATATATATAACAAATTGCATGTATATATTGATATTTATAATTATATACTTACACTTACTTATATATAATTGATATTATATATATATTGATATTTATAATTATATACTTACACTTACTATATATATATATATATATATATATATATATATATATATATATATATATATTCAAAGGACATTTAATTACTTACACATGAAAGAATACTATATTATGTGTAAATTTCTAATCAGATAATGATCAGACCAACTTTTAGTGGATACGATCATTATAACATGGTCGTTTCAAGTTGTTGATTTTCATTCAGTATTCATTATTATGGGGCAAAATGTTGACTTAAACGACCCTGAATGCAACATAATTTTTGTTGTCTTATGTGAAGGAGTTGTATTGTATAAATTATTAATATCCTAAGACATTTATGCACAACCGTTGTAAATTACGCGAGTAAATATAAATCTTTTAGCCATAGGAATCGATAAACTGGACCAACGTGTATATATATATATATATATATATATATATATATATATATGTGTGTGTGTGTGTGTGTGTGTGTGTGTGTGTGTGTGTGTTCAATTAAGCCCGATGAGGTCTTAACGGATGAAAATTGTCACAAAATGTTTTCCATCTTGTCATACATATTTTCTTTCAAAAATATTCACTGAATCAACAAAGGTTTGAAAAGTTTCGTGATGAAAAGCTCATCGGGCCTAATTGTCCGATAAATGTTATCGAATTATAGAAACGTGAACCTGGTGATCGTTTGGAAATTAAATTCTTCAGTCAGCCAAGCAGGTGTTTCACTGACCTTTCCTAACTTATTCGATATTATAGTTCGAATTATCTGGCAGAAATTCTGCTGGCTTAAAAATGCGTTAAATTCACGTAATTGTCACGTAATCATTTATATGTATATTATAGATATACATAAATGTGTGTGTGCTTGTTTGTGTGTATATGTGTGTGTGTGTGTGTGTGTGTGTGTGTGTGTGGCTTATACACTAATCTTCGAAATTTAAACGTGTAAAGTTTGCATTTTATATCATTGTCAGATTTCTTGTGTAATAAATAGTTTTCATAACATATTTTCATGTGGTAACATAAGTTTCAAGGATGACATAAAACTCGATGTTGAAAGTTTATACTAGCGACACACACACACTCACACACACACACACACACACACACACACACACACACACACACACACACACACACACACACACACGGAAACCTGGCTAGTTCCAGCCAAATCAGGACTTGGGCCTATATTTATCGAAAATAGATTTTCTTAATCTTTTTCAAATTTTTATTAACCTTCTGCTTTCCTTCATATTATAATAACGTTTGTCACAATATCCTATTTTGTTATCAGGATCCAAATTCTTTCTTTTTATATTCTATTATTCTTGGCAATACACATCAACGTGTTACAATCCATACACTATTCACTAATACTGATGTCACCGCTAACATCTTTGTCGAGATTTACAAATTCTACGTTTCGTTCTATTTCGCAAACCAATCGATTAGAATTGAATAAGTTGATTTGTTTAAATACATTCACAAAAACCTCTCTACTCTGTTTAATATTTAATTTAATTTATAAGACTTTATGATAAACATTATTTTTGGAAAAAAATTGTTTTACTTTTTTAACAGTGGAGAATACATTCTTAGAACGTCTTACTCTTTAGCATGAGACATACATACTAGCAATGCGTAAATATTTCTTTCCGGATCCAAGTTCCAACATGCTAAAGCGTTTGGTCTTGTGATTTATTTATAGCTCTCGCAAACACAGGACAAAATGGAAACTGTATTTTTGTATATATAAAATTAAAAAAGAGATATGCAAAAAACAATATTGAATTTCTATTAAATAAATATTTCGTTTCATTAATGACATAAAAAATGTCTAAAATCCACATCATTTCACACAAATTATGATTAAAATAGCATTGTCAGGGCTGTCTAGTTTTGACTGGCAAACAGCACAATCTATAAACAACCGTAAATTCAAATGTTCAGGAAAGACAACGGTAAACCACCCTGTTAACCGTTAAAACAACAATCGTGATAATATTTGAACCACATATATTAAAGAAAGGGAAAGTGTAGAGGGTATCATCAACTTCCATCCTGAAGGTAGATCGTGACTGAAGATAAAGAGAACAAAGTTCTCTTTTCATTTCTCTATTTTGCTATTTTGCTTAACTATCCTTTTTTTTTTCTTCTGCCTTTCTGCAATTCGGATCCATTATTTTGTTTCCTCTTTCTCTTTCTTTCTCGTTCATTCTTTTATCCTCTCTCTCTGTCTTTCCTATTCCTTATATTTTTCTAGTGTGCTTCTTTTACTCTCCTCACCTCTTATTTTCTCCCCCATATCTAAATATTTTATCTTTCTCTGATAATAATTTTACACGTTTCATGAATATACCTTCCTAAAGATGACTGAAAATGTCTCTCACAATATTTTCTGCCAGATAACAATGCTACAGTTTTACCATTTTATTCTTTTGCCAAAAGCAATAGAGCTGCGAGTTACTATCCTTCGTTTGCCCATAAATCATAATTTCCTCTCTGATTATTTATCTCACATCCGAATATATAGCAATGCGTCTGCACAAAACGAACATTACTCGTTCTGTTATTACAAGACCAAAAGTCTTTGTGTGTTAAGCGAAAATACACTAGAACGTTGTATTTATTTAGCCTTGTCATCAATGATTCGTTCTCCTCTTTCTCATTTATTGTATTTGTATCATGAATGTCTTTTGCGGAATCTTATGCCCTAATGTCTTCTTGCGTCTAATCTGATATAAATTCTTTCAAAACTGAGTTTATTTACCCCGACTTTTATTTATCATATTCTTCCTTGCGACCAGCTTTATTTAGCTCGGCTTTCTTCGCTGACGTTTCTCTTCTTAATACAAATAAAATGAGTTCAATTTCCACACTATATATTTGATAATCTTTGCAGAGGACTGGACAAAAATGTCTTCAAAGTTTAAGAAAACTTACAGAAATTGTCAGATCGGTTATTGAAAGGCACGGTAAGATGACCAGGACCATCATGTTAAATCACAAAGGGAAAACTTTCTGTCATGATGTAAAAACTTGACTACATTTCTTACGTTTATTGATAATAAAATATATAGGACCGCACCTTGTTTAGAATAATAAACGGGGAAACCCCGATTTACAACTTTGGTAATCTGAAGAGTTGGATAGAATCTTATTTTTGTTGTCTAGAAGACGAAGAAAGACAAAATGAATACGTTTTAATCTAGGAAAGTTCACAACGCAGCGTTTTATTGCCGTATCTAAATTCTTACATCGGTGGAAGACATTTAAGCCGGTATCTTTGGTATAAGTTCCCAAATTCTTTTTATATAACTATTAATATTATTATCTTTTTGTTTTCAGTTGGAAATCTTGCATTATGTGTGTTTCTCTATCAAGTCATATGACCTCAAACAGATAGCATCTTTCACAGAATATTCGCATAACCAAGCATCGCAAATTTATAAGGCGATAAGATTCTAGGCTTTATTTAGGTTTTCTTAATGTAGTTCTTGAGGTTTTGCGGAATAGACTCCAACGTCTCAGTGATATCTCGGACAATAATATTCTGAGCATATTAAATTCTGAGATCATTGTAATTTTAAGCTTTCAATAGCTTTGACCTTTATGTTATAGTCAGTAAGGACAGCCTCATCAATGATATTATGATATGCTGTTTTTTCTTTTTTTCAACCACGTTGGCCTTAAATGTTGAGGTCTGTTTATATGTTTAAATTACTTTCTCTCATTTGTATCGGTACAATTTCTGTTCCACTTCATACTTCCTAAATAGGCACAAGTTCTAGTTGGTGGGGCACTTTATCATGTCAGCGCTTGTATATTTTCAAGTGCTAACGTTGTGGATGACATTTTACTCCACCTTGCAAGACAGACTCTTCTTGTTCAAATCCATCTGATGATAGCGGATAGTATTATTATTTCCTTTGATTTGTGTTGTGTACTCATTTTTTCTTTGAACTAATGTCAGGAATAACAATATGACATTTTCACTGAGTCTTTTAAAAAATGATGTAACCTAAGTTCAAACACATTTTACATAGACAATGCCCTTCGTAAAGTGTGAGCTGTACTTCTGTGTACCATTTATTATTACTATTATTACTATTATTAATATTCTTATTCTTATTCTTATTATTATTATTATTAGCAGTATTAGCGGTATTAGCTGTATTTGAGATATTATTACAATTTCATATCCACTCCGACACTTAGTTGTTTTGACCTTGTGATGATGTTCCTGTCTCGGTTCCTGCCCGCATGTTAGCCCTCTTACTTAGCATACAAGCTGTTTCATAACAGCGCCGTGACTTGTGCACTTCCACTGATACTGCGTAACCCAAACATGCCATTATAGTCAGAAAAAATCCTGTAAGTGATCCAGTGGGTCAAACATGAAGACTTGAGCTGCTGCATGTCATATTTCTTCGATTTTCGCTGCTAGGTTTTGGTACCTCTGTACTTTTTATCTACCCCACCTTTGCAATGTTCTTAGCCTAATGTAAACAAACTCTTGCTATCATCAACTCATGTCTTCACTTGCCTATTTTTGTCTGCTGCTAATGCTGAATTCTCCAAACATTTTTCTGTGCAATCAACGCCAAACTTACTGCATAATTTCTTATTTCATGACTTTGTCCGTATACTTGTTTCCTCTGCTAATTGCAGCCTTAGACGATGTGTTACCGAGTTTTAATAACTTTCTTACACAGTCTATACAATGGTAACTGATAGATTGTTTAATTAATTGAGCAATTTTTACAGATTATCAATCCTTTGAAAAGATGTAAGACAAATTTTATATTGAAGATTAAAAATTATCTTACAGAAAAAATATTTTTTACGATAACATTTCTGCTATTTAACATATGGATGGAGATGAAGAGAAAGGTTGATATGTTTCCCCTGAGTATTTGTGCAAAAGTGTTGATGTAACGACCTCAACTGAAATTTGAACATAGTACTTCTATTTATCTTTCGGAGCCACACATCCTTCACAAAGGTCGATAAGTTTTTATATCAATAGATTCGTTGGTGGAATATGTAGAGCTTGATATTGTAAGGTACAGATAATCACTTCGGTTTCTTTATTCAAAAACCATTCCCCAGTGGTTTTGAATCTGCCATCTCTGTTTTTTTACGAATATACAGAGAAAAAGGTTTTTCTTTCTTTTTATCTATCGTTTTTTTTTTCGTCGATTATCTTCTCGTAAACCGCCAACCTTTGTGTTACTACGATGATATTTTCAGTTGCGTATTATTATCATTTAAATTTCAGATATTTTTATGTTCACCCTAAATGTATGTCGACGGCACTGACTTTTATGTCTTAGAGGTTTTCATCTACCAGGCAAGATAATGATAAATGTTCGAGTTTTAATTTCTTTTCATTTTCATAATGTAATCAACTGCCACAGAAATATCTACAAGATATCAAGTTTTCTTTGCCTTCTTTACGACTATCAAATCTTTTATCTTAACTATAATGATCAGCATATCTTCTTTCTGTTTTCCAGGTCACCGTTTTGATTGGTTTCCTACAATTATTCTATGATTGAACCCATGTCGTTCCCATAGTACACATTGTATCCCTATTTTCTACTCTATAATCGATTGTTTTGTATTCTTACTCTAATAGCTCGTGGCATTTATTTACTTTTTATTTCTTCTTCTACACCGAGATTTTCTTTTATAGTTTTTCTTTAGTTTCGGTTTTATGTCATTTTGCTTTGTTCTCATCTACAACATCTGTTTCCATTCTCAACAATTTTACAATTTTCTCACCAAAGATGTGTGCATTTATTCATCTGACTTTTCATCCATTTTAACAACTCTGATCTTGATTTGAAACTGGGGTATGAATTGATTTCAACAAACCACCGTAATTCCTTTCTCATATTTCTTCTGACTTAAGATCACGCCATTTATTATTGTGAATCTTATTGATGTTTTTTAAGATTAGTTCCAGTAATATCAGTGGCCTTAGTTTATGAATAAAATCAATGTAACTTTATATATAAGATATAGTGGACAAATATGCCTCCCTTTTAAAGTAAGGTTAAAAGCACATCGCAAGGACGTAACACGAGGCGTAGCTGGCCACATATGGAGGGAGAAAGGGGATAAATGCCTCTTATGGGATGAAGTTGAAATAATAGATAGAGAACGCCACTGGAAACTACGTAAACTTAAGGAATCAGCGCATATGCTAGGATACAAAAATATCCTAAACCGACCAAGCATAGAAATGAACACAATATGTGAACCAGTAATACGGAGTGCCAGAGAAATCATTAGTGTCCAAATTGCAATATGAGTTCTGGTAAAAATATACTAGAGAAAACCATTATTATCAAAAATTGCAAAATGAATTCTGGTAAAAAATAGTTACTGAAAAAATGGTTTATAGGTACAAGAAATTCAGTTGTTCTTTAGGGACACATGGCCCAGTGGATATAGATGTTGGTTACTTCCATTGACTTGAGGCTACAGCAGCAGTGAACAAGTAACTTAGAGAGTCTGGTTAAAAGGAGTTAACTCATAACTACCGATAGATGTTTCGTCAAAAGGAATGAGAATGATGCACTGTAATGATGAGAATGATGACTGTAATAAATTCGTTTCGAAATTCCTAGCACCTGAAGAAGGACGGAGCTTACAGAGGCTGAAACGTAGTACAAATGGCAACGAAGATGAAGACAATAGTCCGAATAATTTACATATTGCAAATACTACCTCATCTCAGAAATATAGACAAATACATATATCTTTTTGAATTCTTGAAACTTGATTGATGTAACTTGCATATGATAAAAATTTGTTAGGCATAATATTGTTTTGTCACATTTGGGAAAAAATCTTAAAGTTGATAAAGATTAAAAATTAATATATATTTTTTGTTCAGAACCCACTTTGCATGAAGAATTTAACCGATATATTTCTCATCGGAAGTTAATATATGACATGAAATTGAGGTCAGCAAACCCGACATCATACTTTATTCGGTTGAATTACAAAATGACTTGATGTTATATATGCAATACACGTGGAGCTACTTTTCGTAACAGACTTAAAATGTAAGTAGAGCCAAATCGCACAAGTATTACTTATTAAAGACTGCACAGTTGCTTAATGTTCTATTAAATGTAAGTGCTTGAATTGATGATAGTGTCAATTGTTGATTCATCCGAAGACAGAAAGCAATAGAAATGTGACAACTCTATCTTAAATTATGAACAAGTTGTTATGCAAATTCGGTAATTGACGAAATCAAATGTGAAAAAAAATGAGCAAAATGTATGACAGATTTGCAATGATGTGCTTATATTAGTTGAGTGCTTCTCCAACGTTTAAACCAGAAGTTCTCAACCTTTCCTTTTCTTTACACATGGTTGGCTCCCATAAATTGTTGACATGGTTGACCCACATAAACATTCAATGAAGAAAAGCTTCTTTTATTTTTTCTTATAAATGAGTTTAGTAACTAAACTATAGAACTAGTAAATGTATGTGCTTCCTTTATATAATCCGTATAAAATTTATAAATTAAATTAATTTATTAATATTCATAAGTAATATTATTATTTATTATTAATAAATTAAATTAATTTATATAATGAATTATAATCTGTATATAATTTTTCTTTATATATATAATCCTTTATATCAGTCAGTTAAATGTCGTACGTAATACACGGTTCGAAGTTTACATTAGAGTTGTCAGTTGTTTTTAGAATTAAAATTGTAAATATTAAATAATGTCGACTATTTTTATTTAGAAGTAACAAATGTCAGTTCCTTGGTAGAATCTAACAAACTTTTGAATATTTTACAAATTCTCGATGTTTATTAATGTTTGTCAATCGGCACTTCGTCAATGTTTATAGCAAACAATAGATCGTTTGCGTACTCTGCGACATTCTGTCCTTATTAAAGAACAGCATTTGTTACCGTTATGGTTCGGTTTTCTGAGTCAGGATAAAGAATGTGATTCGAGAATAAATAAAAATCAACAATCAACATGTGACAACCAATTCAAAAAAGTGTTCAAACATGTGCAACTATATCTTTCGATGAGCTGAACATCTAAGTTTATTTCGTTAATAGCACTCCCTTGTTTAATTAACTAGAAAGTGTATCAAAAAATCCCATCCTTCGTCTTCCTCATGATCAAAACGGAAAGCAAATGGAGGAACGAAAATGAAATAAAAACGATCACCAAAAAAGATGATAATGAAAGAATAAGAGAACAAAAAAAAAAACGAAAACGCAGAGAAAGAAGGTAAATATTCTCTGAAAAGGAAATTTGAAATAAAATTAAAAGAAACGAAATCAGAAAATGGGAAGGGAAAACATAGGATAGCAATTTATATGATGAATAACAAAAAAGAGAAGAGAAGAACAAAGTAAAGAAAAGGATTTAAGAGAAACAGAAAAGGAATAGGATAGAAGAAAAATGGCAAAAAATCACTTTGAGAAAGAATAGGAGAAGAATTAGTTGAATGGAAAAAAGATTTGTAAGACAGTTTAAAATTTAATTAAATGACTGGGGAAGAAGAACTAAAACTGAAAGAAAGAGAAGAGTGGTAGAAGAAGAAAAGTGATAAGAGAAGAAGAAAAAAAGACAGAGAAGAGATACAGAAAAAGATTGGCAGAAGAAAAAGAAAATGTCAGAAGACGAAAAAGAAGAAGAAGAAGAAGAGTTGCAAAAGTAAACGAGTGGCAGAAGACAAAGAAAAATTAGAGTAGAAGATGACAAAGAAGAAGAGTGAAAAAAGAAGAAGAAAAAGTGGCAAAATAAGAAATAGAGGCAGAGGAAGCAGAAAGAGAAGAAAAGTAGTAAAAATGAAGAAGGATAAGGAAAGTTGCAGAAGAACAAAAACAGTGGCACTAGAAGAAGGAGAAAAACTTGCAGATACAGAAGAACAAATTTGTAAAAAAGAAGAATGGCAAAAAAGAAGACGAAGAAGAAGAAAAGTGTCGAAAGTTGGTATGACTGCAAAAAAAAAAGAGAAGAATGTCAGAATAAGAAGAATTAAGAGAAGAAAAATATCAGAAGAAGAAGAAAAAGAAAAGAGAAGTACCAAGGGAAAAGAGGCAGAAGAAAAGATTGGTAGAAGAAGAAGAGTGGGAGATAAACAATGGCGGAAGAAGAAGAAAAAGAAAAAGAAGAAAAAGAACAGTGGCGGAAGATGAAAGAAAGTGGCAGAAGAAAAAGAAAAATTCCAGAAGAAGAAGGAGAAGAAAAGTGGCAGAAGAAGAGAGAAGAAACATGGCATAAGAAGAATAAGTGTGACAGAAAAAAGAAAGTAAAAGAAGAAGAAAAGGAACAGTGGTAAAAAAGAAGAGTTGCAGAAGACGAAGTGTGACAGAAGAAAATGCGAAGAATAGTAACATAAGAAGAAGACGACGGAGAGGAGTGGCGGAAGGAAAAGAAGAAACAGAAGAAGAAGAAAAAAGACAGAAGATGATGAAGAAAAGTGACAGAAGGAAACGAATAGAAAAATTGCAGAAGAAAAAGAAGTATGGCAGAAGAGGAAAAAGCAGACAAGTGGCAGAGAAAGAAGAAGAAGAAGAAGAAGAAGAAGAAGAAGAAGAAGAAACAACGACAACACAACGAAAAAAAGAACAACAGAAGGAGAAAAATGGAATAAGTACCGGAAACACATCGTAGTTGAAATATGCAGTAGAGTAATTTCTGAAGAAAAAAAGGAAAAGAAGAAGAATGATGATGAAGACGTTGATGGTGATGAGGAGGAGAAGAAAAAGAAGAAGAAGAGTAAGAAAAATGTTAAAAACTGTGAGAAAGGAGGGAACAATCTAAGTATTATTAGAATAAAGAGTTAATTACCATGTGAATATTTTGATGATGTCAGCTATTAACCTTCCCAAGAATAATCACAAAACATTTTATTGTGGTAATTATTCGAATAAATATTTCAATCAACAATATTAATATTGGTAAACCACAATCGAATATGGCGAAAGTATTGATAGCGTTGTAAACACCCTCTCTTTTCGAAATGAAATTTGTCTCGTATTGGATAGAAGCGAAATTAAAGCAGCAGACCTTTGGTGACGAGTGCAAACCATTTTCATTCAGTCGCCATATCTCCAACACCCGCCTTGGACACTTCTCAGGTTTCAGCAAAAGTGAACTTCTTTGACCCTTAACTGGGCAAAGTTCCACTTTGCAGTGACCCCTTCCCACCAATTACTGAAACGATTTCCTATGAGAAAAAGTCCAGGCTGACTTTCCTCTCGCCGTACCGATCAATATCGAAATAATTTGTTAATTGACACTATTCTCACCTTTTGAAAACCGATCAACAATCCTAACAATGCAATGAGTGTACAAGCTCTCGTCTTCTGTCCATCTGAGCTCATCCAACTTTGTATCATAGTTGTTATTGCTGACCTCGTTTTCATAAAAGCCATAATTGTTGTTGGTATCATTAAACGAGACACTTTCTCATAGTAAAATTGAGTTTCTTCAAAAATCACATTTTAAACATCATGTTTGTGAAACATCATGAAATGAGAAAATTACATTAGAAACGAGCTTAAACTAGAAGTCATTGTTGGACCAAGCTCACAAATTAAAAAAATATTTTGACTAAGTCTCTGTTTACGTCAGATTTCCCAAACACATTCAGATGTGTTTGGGAAAGGCATGAATCAATATCGCCCTGCTGCTGGCAAAATACAATAAATACTAAGAGGTCGCAGCCAAATAAATGTATTTTTACTGTTATTATTTTAAAAGTACAACCGAATTTGGAAACTGTGTGCTACAAAATTTCCGAATATAAGAAAAAAGGGAGAAAAACGGAAGAAGGACTAAAAAAACAGAATTCGTAGATGTAAAATGAAGAAAATGAAGAAGAAAAGTTGAGAAAGAAGAATAAATGAAGTGGATAAGATTAAGAAGGATAAGATGAAAAAAGATGAAAAAGAAGCAGATGAAGTAGCAGAAAACGCAAAAGCATAAAAAATGAAAAAGAGAAAAGGAAACATAAGATATAAGATGTAGAATATAATAGAAGAAGAAGAAAAAAGATGTTAAGTCATGGAAGAGAAATTTGAAAATGCAAGATGGAACTATAAATAGAATACATAGATGATAAACGAAGAAGAAAGGATGAAGAAGAAATGAAAAAGAAAAAAATGAAGACAAAAATGAAGACAAAAATTGAACAAGTTTTTCATTTAAGATATGCTTCACGTTTATTTTTCTCACTGTCGCCAGTTGTTTCAGTTTTGCTTTCTCCTGTCTCTCCTTCTGATTTTCTCTTTTTTTTTAGTTTCATTAAGTAATAATGAATTATTATATTAAATTCTAAAGCAGACTCATTCTCTTTCCCTATATATATATATATATATATATATATATATATATAATTTAGGTGCTTCAAGACTATTTTTAATCGTGTATATCTGCCGGCTTAAACATTCGAGAAATCTTTTTAGGAAAATTTGAGTGCTCTAAAATATTCAAACATGCGACTCTTAGACTTAGAGAAAATCGTCAATTGTTCTGATGTGTCAGAAGCACTCGACCACGAGAGAATATGCAGTTAGACAAAACCGAATTAAAGCATATATTATTAAGGCCAGTAATTGTAAATAAATGAAAATTATGCTAGACAACAAAATCAGTGCCTCAACTGAAATATGGGGAGTATCCATTAAAACATAACGTATAAACACACACACACATACACACACACACACGCCCATATATATATATATATATATATATATATATATATATATATATATATTTAGGTTTCATTGAATAATATCGACAAGTTATTTCCGTTTGTATGATCTGATTAGCTTGATAGGGTTGTCATGGAAAGACGACAAGAAATCGCAATAATTGTTGATTTTTTTATAAGGTCTGAGCTTTCGGCTTGCATAAGCCATTATCAAAGGATGAACATTTTATGTTCAGTGAACATAGAACATTTAAATTATTATTAACAGAGTGGAGTTATACAGAGAAAATTAGACAGGTCCATTTTTTGTGTCGCACATGGCTGTAGGCCGAGAAGGAATGGTGGTAGTGGGTTTTTTGTTCAATTGAGTGTATAGTGGCATTAGGGATTGGCCTGGGAACTGCTGCTACTATGGTGTAGTGGGTAAGTATAATAACTATGACCGCTCCGGTCGATTATAGGCATTGAACAAAAAACCCACTACCACCATTCCTTCTCGGCCTACAGATAAATGGACCTGTCTAATTTTCTCTGTATAACTCCGAAGCAGAGGAACTTAAATCAGAACTCAAACAGACCTTCCCTGAAATCTGGTTTAGGTAAGTGTACTAAGATACAAGCAAAATTCGAAGTAAAGGAAAATATACAACCTATTTTTAAGAAAAAAAGAAATGTACTATTTGCAGCACTGAACAAGATCGATGAGGAACTGGATAGACTAGTTAATATCGGTATTCTGTCTAAAATCGAGTTCAGCGAATGGGCAGCTTCTACCGTATATGTTAAGAAGAAGTAGAATGAAATACGGGTTTGCGCAGATTTTTCGACCGGGTTGATAGGCAGCACTAAAAGACCACCACTACACTCTAACTAGCCCGGAGGAGGTATTCACTAATTTCAATGGCGGGAAGAACTTCTCTAAAATCGACTTAAGTGACGCCTACCTTCAGATCCAAGTGGAAGAGGAGAGCTCAAAACTGTGTAATGATACACATAGAGTACTGTATACGTTCAACAGATTACCCTTTGGGATGATGGTTACGCCTGCGATTTTCTAGTAGGTCATGGATACCATGCAGGGCGGCCTCGACTTAGCAATAACGTATCTGGACAATATAATAATTACCATTCAGTTCATAGAACAACATAGGGAGCATGTACATAGGGTTTTTGAGAAAATTCGTGAGTATGGGTTCTAAATTAAAGAATCCAAATACGATTTTTGTTTAAACGAGATAAAATATCTCGGATACATCATCAACGCAAGCGGTAGACGTCCCTACCCCGAAAGGCCTACTGCTATCAAAGATATGCCAGCCCCCAACAATATACAAGCTCTGCAAAGCTTTTTGAAATTGGCTAATTACTACCAAGTCTTTATCAGAAATATGTATGATCTGCGAGCCCCAATGCACGAACTACTTAAGAAAGACAAAAACTGCGAATGGACACCCCAATGCCAGGCGGCGTTGAAAAAATTAAAATCACACTTACATCTGATATCTTAACCCATTACGACCCGAAAGTGGACATTATCGTAGCAAGTGATGCCAGTTCATACGGCGTTGGAGCCTGCATCTTACACCGAATGCCTGACGACACACAAAAACCAATAGCACATGCTTCCAGGACAATACTCACAAATAGAAAAGGAGGCTCTAGCCATAATATTTACAGTTACTAAGTTCCATAGGTATGTACAAGTTAGACCTTTCTCTCTTCAGAAGGACCACAAAACTCTAATTTCAATCTTTCAGTCAAAAAAGGGTTTACCACGCCATACAGGAAATAGGCTACTTAGATGGGGCACCATCTTGCTGAATTACAATTTTAACTTGGTATATATAACGTCGGGGGAAATTTGTCATGCAGACAGCCTATCGAGGCTGATGCCAAAGAAAAACGACTCCTTCGACGACACAATAATTGCGGCACTCTGCACAATATGTGAGATCAAAACAATGATCTCGAATACCGTCGAGAACTCCCGGTAACGCTAGCTAAAATAAAGTGGGAACCAGTAAAACCGACTTCATTCGCGAAATGAAAAACAATTTAGCTACTGACAAAAACGCGTCAGATGTGTCTTCGCTGTGCGATGAAGTATAGCTATACAGTGAAAGATTTGTAATACTGTTAGGGCGCCGCTCCTATTTGACTACAAATGGACTGTTCCCATTGCTATATATAGCAATGGTGGATTCTCTACGAAGGGAGTCGGTAGAGAGTCACTAGACTGACGACACTACGATACTGTGAGAACTCTGCCTTCGGGTAGAGGGCGCTCTCTGCTTCCGAGCAGAGAGCAATAACCCAGTCGTGGTTCCGCCGAAGGGTAGAAGCACGACTGGGCAAAAATAGACAGACATTTTTTGGCCGGGCCATATAGCCCGGAAATCCCAGATATAAACTGACCATGTGTCATATGTTGTCCTTACTGGGAGGGACGACTAAATAATGAGTCGTAGAGAGTCACTTTTTCAGTCCAGTCTTTGACGGAATACTGACAAAAGTTACCTTCTCCTTCTGACTTACCCGCTTTCCTGCTAAGACACTTTTTGTATAGCTAAGTTTTTAATTTTATTTAATTTTTCGTTTCCTTGTTTTGTTCTATTCATTTTATTTTCTAGCTTTTTGTTACTTTATTTTCGTATTTTTTTTCTGGCCGCCATTTTTGTTTTTGTTTAGGTCGGCCCGTGTGACTTAATTTTTGTGATTTAATTTTTTTTTTTTTTACAGTTTCTATTTTTGCCTTACGTGCTACATTTATTTTTGTTTAAACTTTATTTTTATTTTTTTCTTTGACTAGTAACTGAATATCATCTGATTTTTCTCTACCCTTTAACGTTTTTTCTTTTCCAGACCCTCCCCATATTACTTTTACGGAAGTAGCCTTTTAGGCAAATCTCCGCTCTCTTTGTTTGATTTATTTATTTGTATAGTTAGTAAATTAATTTTTTTCAAGTTTATTGAAACCTTTCACGTTTATTGTTTACACCCTCCCCTATTTTCTTTTAGTGAAGTAGCCTTTTTAGGCGACTCTTTCGTTTTTTATTTTGAGTATTGTTTTTCGTAAGCGTATAAAGTTTATTTTGTAAATTTCTGTTTGTAAAGCCACTTAACGTTTATCGCCTTTAGGTGACTTTTTGTGTTTTTGCCGTTTAAGGCTATTTCCTTTTATTTTGTTTAAAGTTTTATTTTGCCCTAAAGGCAAGTTTTTCTTAATTTTAAGCCGTTTTGTTATTTTGTGATTTTGTTTGCCATATTAGGCTAATTTTATTTTGCAATCCGTTGTTTTGTGCTAACCTTGCGAGGTTTATTTGTTTATTTTTTCATATATTCCCCCTATTTCTCCCGCTTTTCCATCCCCTCCCTATTCACATTGGATTTACGGAGGAAAAAAAAATAGTGGTTACGTTGCGGTATTGATCTTTTTAAAATGGCCGACTCAAGTCGGTCAGTGAAAAAAAAACTGTTGTTTGACCCTCCCTGGAAGGATCCACCTGACAAGGATAATGAATCTCTTCCCCCTCTAACTGTTGAAAATAATGATCAACAAGAAAAGAGTAAAAAAGCTGAGAACAAGAATATGGTGGCCGAGAATGGCCAAAAGGAAAAAAGTATAGAGAAAAATAAGGACGAGGCAAAAAATGTTAAAGACCAAACCAAAGATACCAAGGCCGGGGAATCGCCCTTGGGCTGGAAGTCCCCACCAAATGTAAAGATCAATTTGACGGAGTTCTTGGAGAAAGCCAAGAGTTACGCTCACCTTGTAACAGAAGGTGGACTCTTGGAGGATCCCCATGAATTAAGAAAAATTGAAAAAAGAATTGTGTCAGTCTTTGTGGTGGACAAGCGTTCGCGCAAAATTTGTCGCTCCACAAAAGACACAGTGTTGAAGACACTGCAGTCCATGGGGGTCAAGCCCTTACGGATCGTAAAAGGCGCGGGCTTTTTCATGTGGGACGTGCTGCTGCACACGCCGGAAGACTGGCAAAAAATGGTAACAAAAGATTTTATAGCAAAAGACGTCATTATAAGAACCGAGTATCAAGGCAAGCGTAGGACCAAAGTGCCAGTATACGAGGTTCCTCCTCAGGTCATCGGGGAGCATCTCGCAGCCTACTTTTCTCAATTCGGTGAGATTGTAGATGCCTCCTGCGACGACCTGACCGGGGGATGGTCGTTTTAGATAATGATTAACCGTCAAGACTTCATGGCTATCCCCAACTGTTTTGACGTTGGGGGCCTGAGCCTACCGGTGATTGTATCCGGTCGTAAACCCAAATGCTGGAGGTGTGGAGAGATTGGTCACTTCTCCTTCTCCTGCCCAGAGATGAAGGCCTCTGGAAGCCAGGCCCCTGAAGACCAAAATACCCCTATGGCCGCTTCTTTGACAAAATCCGTCCCGCCTGTAGTGGGCATGCCAGCAACCAGGACCGGTGTCGTAGTACCCCCGGCTGGGTCAAAACATCTGTCCCCATTCCCCGAAAAGCCCTCGCCTGCTACAGGTGTAGTTACGGAGAAGGAAAAGGGGGAATGGCAGGTTGTTGGTAGGACCAGAGGGAAGTGTCAAGCTGCGGGACCTCAGTCCTCTGATGCTCCCATGACTAAAGGCACGCACAGCCCCACCCCCTCTACCAGCAAGAAGGGCGACGCCTCGGCCTGGTCTGCACCATCAATCGAGGAGATGCGGAAAGCATTTGATCCGGGCTACGAGGGCATGAAGAAATTACAGAAGCTAAAGGAGGAACTGGCAAAGAACCCAATAGGTCCCTCTGTCTCTGCCCCGTCTTCCCCTGGAAAAAACAAAAGCCCAAAAAGTCCCACTCCTCACAGCCCACTCTAAGGAAATCTGCTCCTCTTAGTAGAGACCCCAGCCCATTCCGAAAGTCAACTCAACCAACCCCCAGCCCAACAAAAGCTCCTTACTTGATGGGGGAAAATATATGCAAAATTTCTCCAGCTCAGGAAGAAAGGGCCAGGAACTTTGGCAATAGGATAAATAAATTAAAAATCCTATTAGCCATGAAGAAGTGTAAAGAAAAAGACATTGAGAAACCCAAGAATTTCCCTCAAGCTAAAAGAATGCTAACAGTCGTAAGAACAGGAACGGGTACAGAAAATGTTTGGGACATGCTCCTCGAAGCGGCGAAAACCATCAAAATGTCCCCACCTATAGTAACAACTGAGGAGGAGTCCTTACAAAAACTGAAAGAATACTGTGTAGGACGGGTCCCAATTTTAGTTCACCCCTCCCTTTACAGGGCAATGAAACTAATATTTCCTTGGGATGTTGGTGGTCTCTCTCATGATGGCACCGTTGACAAAGAAATGGGCAGGGGATCTATGGGAGAGGCTGTCGGCATCCTTTCCACGTCCATGTTCTGTCCAGAACCCCAAGCCTAATCTCGGATCAAAATGGCTCTTTGGTTAGCAAGTCTGAATGCCCGGGGGCTGAGGTCCGAGTCTCGGAGGGTGAGACTCCTTCATGATCTCCAGCGCCTAGAGGTGGATGTTTGCTGTTTGCAGGAGACCCGGTTTTTTGCTGGCGACTATGAGGGCATACTGTCTAGGGATTACGATCTCTATTCAGCATGTTTTGATGACCATTCTAGAGGTGTTTCCTGGCTAGCTAGCAAGTCTTTGGGTGCGGTGTGTGCGCTTGTCTTCGCGGATCCAGCGGGCAGGATTTGTGTGCTGGATATTACCATAAAGGAGAAGTCTTTTCGGCTCATTGGGGTTTATGCGCCCAATAGCCATGCGGATCCTCCTGCTTTGTTTCGGCGGCTCGAGTCGTTCTTTGGAACATCGAGGCGGGTAATTTTAGCGGGGGATTGGAATGCCGTCCTTGACCCTGAGAAAGATCGTATAGGAAAAAGATCGGGTACTAACAACCCGGATGTGAAAGCATTTCGGGAATTTATCGATTGGAGTGATCTTGTCGATGAATATCGAAATGAGCACCCCCGGGAGGTAGTGTGGATTTGGACTAATAGGGGCAGCTCGGATTCGAAGGTATGCGCAAGCTACCTCGACCGAGTCCTAGTTAGGAGAGTCGACGTAGGGCTCTTAGGTTGTCCAAGTTTCCATTCGATAGTTTACACGGATCATAGGCTCGTCAGGGTTCGTGTAAACTTAGATAAGCCTAAGGTTAAGTTGGCTGGATACTGGAAATTGAACGCGTCATTATTTGATAGCCAAGATTTCCAGGAACAGCTGTTACTAACACTAAAGCGGGAACTGACGGGGGCTGTGGTTGGGAATAAGTGGTGGGATACACTTAAATCCAAAATTAGGTCGTTTGCTTTAGTCGTCGGCTCAACTTAGCTAATTAAGCGGCGCAAACGGCGATAGAGAAAAAAGTTGATCGGGCCGTGAAATCCCTTAATAGTGGGGACGTAACCTTAGCTAGGGCCGAGCTGGCCTCCTTGCTTATCAAGAAGGATCAAGCTCTGGTAGTTAGGGCTAGGTTAAAAAGAATGTCTTCTGAGGCAACGAATATGGCCGCAGAATTGCGTGCAGAGGAAGCTAGGCAAGCATCCAATCGGCATATCAAGTACATCACATTGCCGGATGGACGTACCGTGACCACGGACGTGGGTATATGTGGGGCTTTTCGGGATTACTTCCAGGATCTTTTCACCAGGGAGCCCGGTCTAAGCTCTGCTCAGTTCGACAACTATTTGGCTGAAATTCCCCGCTTCGAGGCGGCTGAAGCAGCTAGGTGCGAGGGGCCCATAACAGAGTCGGAAATCTGGGATGCGCTGAAATTGGTTGGCCGGGACAAAACTCCAGGATTGGATGGTCTTCCCTACGAACTGTACTTGAGGCAGTCGTCCGTTTTTGTTCCTCTGCTGGCGCTCGTTTATAACAACTGGATGGAGCAGGGGTCTATACCTCGTCGCTTCACGAGGGGTGTCATCAAGTTGCTTCGCAAGAGCAAGGGCGGTGGGGGTGGCATAGATAATTATCGGCCTTTAACGATGTTAAATACTGACTTAAAGATTTTTACCAAGGTCTTGGCCGGCCGTTTGCAGGCTGTCCTCCCTAGTTTGATTGGCCCCGAGCAGACTTGTGCTGTGAAGGGCAAGACTATTCAGGACAGCCTTCATTTGGTACGCCTGATCATCGAGAAAACCGACACTGAAGCCGCGCTGATCAATTTGGATCAGTCCAAGGCATTCGATAGGGTTGACCATTGCTTCTTGGAGTCTGTCCTTTCCGCCGCCGGTTTCGGGCCGTACTTTCGCTCCTGGATCCGACTGCTGTATGAGTCCCCCGGTGCGCTGGTGGAAGTGAATGGGGTAAAATCGAAGCCCTTCACATTATCTTGCTCCATTCGTCAAGGTTGTCCACTTTCGCCTTTGCTGTACGTTCTTGCGTTGGAGCCATTCCTTCGCAAGTTAAATGCGAATCCGGTCCTTCGCGGAATTTCCGTACCTGGTGCCACCACCTCGGCCAGGTACTCCGCCTATGCTGACAACGTTTCGGTTTTTGTGTCGAGCAAAGCCGAGATTGACGAAGTTAGCAAAGAAATCAGATGTAATGAGACGGTGACAGGGGCCAAGATCAATCGCGATAAGTCGGTACTTCCTCTCCCGTGTGCCATTCGTTTGGGCTTAATTCAGCTCTTGTTCTCATTCCTTTGGGGAGAAGGCAAGGCTCCCAAGGTGCGTCGCGAGATCTGTTGCCTTCATCCGTCTGAGGGCGGTCTGGGCATGCCTAGCGTTGAGATTCGTCAACACACACTTCGCATTAGATTCCTGGATCGAATGTGTATGCTGGAGGATGAGAACGGCGCCCTCGTTAAAGAGGACGTCCATAAAAACTTTCCATCCTTGAGAAGTGTGCATTTGTCGGAGGAGGAGGCCGGCCGTACTCCTCGTGGCGAGTGTTCCTTCTATAAAGAATGTCGTTTGACTCTCCAGTTTCTCTTGCGGGCTACGGATGGCCTCTCCAACGCCCAAGCGTTGTCTCTTATGGCATTATATCGGGTTTTAGTTAGGGGGGCCGTTCAAGATGAACTGATTGGCGAACTCGGGCTTACGAAGCAGAAGGCTCGCTCCATATGGCCTTGGGCGCCTGGGTTGTAATGTCTCACTAACGATGAGGCATCACTCACCTGGCTGATGATTCGAAAGGCTCTCTGGGTAGGCAAGAAACTTCATGTAGCGGGCCTAACACCGAAATCAACCTGCATGCGTTGTGGGCTGTCGGCGGAATCCTTCGATCATGCCTTCTTCCACTGCAGTGTTGTTGCTCCGCTATGTAAGTTCCTTGAAGATCTCATGGTTCGTATGCTGCGTGGAAAGTTCTTTGTCCTTGAGGCTAGTTCTGTTTGTAGCAATGTCGTACCTCCGTTATCTAGGGCTGAGCACTATGTGCTCTTTTGCTTACTAGGTGTTATGCGAGTCGTGATTTGGTCGACGCGACAGAAGGAATTCTATGGTGATGAGAAGTTTACCTCTGCCCAACTGATCTTGTTCTTGAAGCATCAGCTTAAAGTCAAGATCAGGATGGATAGGAAACGACTCACTCCATCTGAATTTGGCAAAAGGTGGGTGAGTCTTGCGCGTTTCTGTCGAGTGAAAGGTGCTGACCTGGAGTGATTGTTTGATGCTGGTTAGGCATCAGGATATTGGGTGTGCTGGGCAGAACATGTGCACCCCTTCCCTGTTAGTTTAGAGTAGGAAGTATTTGATTTTCTGTTTTCCTCTTTAAAGTTAACTTAGCTAGGTTATGATTGCTCATTGGCCCACTTTTTTCTTTTTGGCCCCAGTTTTCTTTTAGTTTAATCCCCCACCCCTTCCCACTTTAGGTGTTCAACAATGTTAGTTCTCCGGTGGATGCGTGGCGTCTTTCGTTATTTTTCAAGTGTGCTTTTCGTTTTTGTTATGGTGTTTAAATGTGTGAGTGATTGCGTGAGTGATTGCTGATCGGATAAGTGCTATTATTATATTTCGAAAGCCACGTATTATATTTCGTCCGGGGAAGTGATTTTGCTGTCACAATATTAGAGTAGTGGGGGGCTTTTATTACTAATATGATTTTGTTTAGTTTCTTGTACATATCATATTTTCATTGTATAAAATCATTGGGGAATTTTAAATGTTGTTATTTTCTTCCCATGCCCTCCACTGAAAATTGTACATATGGGAGTTAAGTAGGACTACATAGAGAACCTGAGGTATTGTGGTGGACGTGGTAAGAATGGTCAGTAAAAATGTGGTGTTATGGTGTAAGGTCTATTGTAAGTGCGTCAGGGTCAACGAAAGTGAATAGCTAAGTTAAATTAGGACAGATGAAGACCAGCCTTCCCCATCCCCTTATTCGGCCTTGTGTCACATTTTTTGTATTCGTATACGAAAATATATAATGTCGTAGAGAGTCACTTGAGAGTCTCTAATGAGTTACAGAAGAGTCAGTGCGAGTCAGTGTAGAGTTAGTCACACTTCCGGTGGCGTACCGGAAGTAATCACGTATACACACGTCTTACGACGGATTGGACTCTTGTATCTTTCTATTGTAAATATTACTAATCACTTCTGTACATACTAACCGTCTTTCCGCGGAATACAACTTATATTCTGATTCTGATGTTGAGTTATTCATTTATACTTGGCGACATAACAGTGGCGACGAAGATGTTGGAAGGAAAAATTGTCCCACGACATTAACAGTGGCAACGAAGATGTTGAAAGGAAAAATCGTCCCACGACATTAACACTGGCGACGAAGATGTTGGAAGAAAAATCATCCCACGACATTAACAGTGGCGACGAAGATACTTTAAATTACTCGAATTTACGCGGAGGTGAAAACCAAAATTCGTCACACAACATAATAGTGGCAACAAAGTTTACTTCGAATTGCTTCGAATTTACGCAGAAGTGGAAACAAAATTCGTCCCAAACATAACGGTGGTGACGAAGAGATCTCAAAGAAGAAGAAACCAAAACGCGTCCCACAATACAATAGCGGACGAAGAATTTCAAATTTACACAAAGATTTCAATTGGACGTAGAAAAAGTTTCGCAGGTCATACGCGAAAGTACTTCTGAAAAATATACGTACTACACCATTAACTGCGTTGATGAGGATTATTACACGGCAAAGAAAGCGTAAGTTATATCTTTCTATTTTTGTCTGTGGTGAAATTTTTTTCTGTTGAGGAGGTTGAAATTTCGGTGTTTTCCCCTAGGTATAAAGAAATTGTAATAATGGAACAATTTCAAGCGTCCATGTTAGAACTGTTGAAATGCCAAATGCAACAGCAATTACAGATACAAGAAAGAATGGAGGAAAAATTCCAAAAACAGCAATTGGAACTACAGGAA
Organism: Ascarosepion bandense; assembly: GCA_037127315.1. Taxonomy (NCBI): domain Eukaryota; kingdom Metazoa; phylum Mollusca; class Cephalopoda; order Sepiida; family Sepiidae; genus Ascarosepion; species Ascarosepion bandense. The sequence continues at coordinate 3,033,087 of JBBBDQ010002324.1, forward strand.
AAACAACAAAAATGGCAAGAAGAACTCGTAGGGTTAATTCTAGAGAAGAATAAAAACTCAGATGAGAGTGCGTTCTCCCAGAACACCATCTGGTCGACTATTGAAACTTTCAATTATAATCCAGACGAAGAAAAAACTTTTGAAAGGTATTACCATAGATACCAAGACTTTTTTGAAATCGACTGTAAGTCATGGTCTTCAGAGAAAAAAATCAGGTTACTCCTCAGGAAATTAGGCACGCATGAACATAACAAATCCACGGACTTCATCCTTCCGAAAAAAACAAGGGATCTAGAATTCAATGAGGCTGTAAATCTATTAAAAGAATTATTTAGCCCTAGGTTATCCTTGTTCCATAAAAGGTGGAGATGCCTAAATTTGCAAAAGAACGAGGCTGAAGTTTACACCACGTTCGCCTCGGTAGTTAACAAAAACTGCGACGATTTCAGACTTGCAGAACTAACTGCAAACAATTTTAAATGTTTAATTTTCGTCCAAGGTCTGGTGTCAGGGAAAGACAGCGAGATGAGGAGAAAAATTTTGACAAAGTTGGAGAACGAACAAGAAATATCTCTGCAAAATCTGGCGGATTATTGCCAGAAATATATAAGTATTAAAGAAGACGCAAAAAAAATACAGGAATCCGCTGTAGCCAATGTAAAAAAGATAAATCGCAAGTCACACTTTCAGTCTCCGTCTCCAAGACGAAGAAATCATTCGCCCTTGGGGGAAAATTTTTTTTTTTTAAAAAAGACCCCCCCCCCCCCCAAAAAAAAGCTTGCTATGTTTGTGGAGAATGGCACTGGCGCAGTGACTGTCCGTTCAAATTTAAAAAATGCAGACACTGTAATAAGCTAGGTCACAAAATGTCTAAGGGTAGATTTAGACGTAAATCGCAGGTAAAATTAACCACATCATATGAGCAAAACCACGGCGTTAGAAAATATTTAGAAGTGAAAATATTTTAAAAAACCGGTGAGAATGCAACTGGATAGTGGATCGGATATAAGTATCATAAATATGAAAACCTGGGACAAGTTAAATAAACCAAGGTTGATGAAAACTAGTAAAGTGGCTAAAACGGTGACTGGAAAGAGGATCTCAATTTGAAGGTGAGCTAATTCTCAAAGGAAATTTTCACAACCAAACAAAAAGACTGAAAACGTTCGTTATGAAAGGAACGAATAATCTGTTTGGCACTGACTGGATGAGTGAATTTAATTTGTGGGATCTTCCCATAAATTATTATTGTAAAAATATAAGAGAAGACTCGTCTGACGTGACAACAATACTAAAGGAGGAGATAAAAAAGATTTCCCGGAAGTATTCTCTGAAGTTTTTGGCAGATGTACCAAAACGTCGGCGATAATCAAACTAAAAGAAAACGTGACTCCGGTGTTCAAAAAGAAGAGAAACTCGCCTCATGCGGCGATTGATAAAATTGACGCTGAGCTTGAAAGACTAGAAAAAATAGGCGTACTAACAAAAGTCGACTATAGCGATTGGGCCGCACCTACTGTTTACGTAAAAAAGAAGACGGGAGAGATTAGAATATGCGCTGATTTTTCGACCGGACTAAACAACGTCAGGATTATCACTACGCTCTACCAAGCCCGGAGGAGGCATTTTCTAAGCTGAATGGCGGGAAGGTTTTTTCAAAAATAGACCTTAGCGACGCATATCTCCAAATTCCAGTGGAGAATGAAAGTTCAAAGCTATTGTGCATAAATACTCACAAGGGGCTTTACAAATACGAACGGTTAGCGTTCGGAATAAAAACAGCACCGGCGGTGTTCCAGCAGACAATGGACACTATGCTGGCAGGATTAGATTTCGCGATCGCATATCTTGATGACATCCTAATAAAAAGCGAAACTGTCGAAGAACATAAGGGTCACCTTCGGGAAGTTTTCAAAAGAATACGGAATTATGGCTTGAAGATAAAGGGAAGCAAATGTGATTTGTTGCTGGAAGAAATTAAATATCTGGGTCATATTATCAATAAAGATGAGAAAAAGCCAGACCCAAATCGCTCCCATGCGATTCGAAATATGCCAGATCCAAAAAACGTAAAGACATTGCAAAGTTTTCTAGGTTTGGTGAGTTACAATCAGGAGTTCATTCCAAATCTGCACAAGTTGCGTGCGCCTTTAAATGAGTTACTAAAAAAAGATAAAATATGGTGCTGGTCTGAGGATTGCAAGAAAGCATTTAAGGAGATAAAAGATAGACTTACATCAGATTTATTTTTAGCTCACTACGATCCCAAATTAGACATCGTAATCGCTTGCGATGCTAGCACATATGGGATTGGTGCATGTATATTACACAAGTGGAAGGATGAACAAATAAAGCCGATTGCACATGCAAGCAGAACACTGCTCCCGGCTGAACAAAACTACTCACAAATCGAAAAGGAGGCACTGGCAATAGTGTTTGCAGTAACAAAGTTTCACAGATATATTCATGGAAGGAAATTCACATTGCAGACGGATCATAAACCGTTGTTGACCATTTACGGATCCAAAAAGGGACTCCCCACATATACTGCAAATAGACTACTGAGATGGGGTACTTTGCTTCTAAATTACAATTTTGACTTACAACACTTAGCATCAACAAAAATTGGACACGCGGATGGGTTGTCGAGACTCATTCCGAAGTCAAACGAACCTTTAGAGGACACCGTTATAGCAGCATAAAATCTGAAGTGGAACTGAAGAATACTCTCAATGGAACTGTCAGAGATTTATCGGTGTCATTAGCAGATATAAAAAAGGAAGCATCAAAAGACGATTACATCAAATATGTAAAAAATAAATTACTGGAAAAAGACCAACGAATGGCAGAAACTTTTTCTACGTGCGACAACGTATTACTCTACAGCGAAAGAGTTGTAATTCCTAAAGTTTTACAGAGGAAAATACTGAAAGATTTTCATACGGGTCATCCTGGTGTGAATCGAATGAAAAGTTTAATGCGGTCGTACGTGTTCTGGCCAGGCATGGACGCGGACATTGCGGCCATGGTTGGAAAATGTGAGGGTTGTGCGCTGGCGGCGAAATCGCCACAAGTACTACAAAAGCCTTGGCCGAAAACGGATAGGCCGTGGTCGAGACTGCACAAAGACTTTGCCGGTCTAATGGGTAAAACGTATTACTTAATTGTCGTAGATAGCTACAGCAAGTGGCCGGAAGTTTTTCAGTTGAAACAACCCACAACAAAAAATACTATAAACAGACTCCATGAGCTTTTCGCAAGATTTGGAGTAGTAGACACAATTGTCAGTGACAACGGGTCACAATTTATATCAAAAGAGTTTAAGGAATTCTGCGATACATTTCAAGTGGAACATATAACCACTCCACCCTATCACCCACGTAGCAATGGTCTAGCTGAAAGATTCGTGCATACCCTAAAGAGAGCATTAAGGAAGGCTACGGGGACGCCCACGAAAACGGCTTTACAGTTATTCCTACAGGTATACAGAATTACGCCAAACAAAGCAGCACCATCAGCGCTGTTGCCAGCTGAATTAATGTTCGCAAGAAAAGTACGTTCGGTTTTTGATAAGTTAATTCCATCAAAGAAAGCTGATACACCTAATGTAAGCACACCCAAAAGAAAATTTGTGGTGAATGAAAAAATGTTTTTCAAGAACTATAAAAACAATACTACGTCATGGATGAAAGGCAAAATTAAAGGACGGATAGGGAACATGCTCTATGTGGTGCAAGGACCGAAATTTGAACATAGAAGGCATGTTAATCAATTAAGAAAAAGATTTTCGGAAGAGACAATTGTTGCGCCTGAAGAGATGGGTGAAAATGTGGAGGATCTTTTTGATACTTTCGAGTTACAAATGCCTCAGGTACAAGAACGTAATACCAGGAAATCCACCCGCAAAAGGAAATTAATACACCAGTTGTCGGTAAACCCGAAAAAGAAAAAAATACGATTGAAGCAAAAGTCTTAGGAGGGGAGTGTTAGGGCGCCGCTCCTATTTGACTACTATATATAGCAATGGTGGATTCTCTACGAAGGGAGTCGTAGAGAGTCACTTGAGAGTCTCTAATGAGTTACTGAAGAGTCAGTGCGAGTCAGTGAAGAGTTAGTCACACATCCGGTGGCGTACCGGAAGTAATCACGTATACACACGTCTTACGACGGATTGGACTCTTGTATCTTTCTATTGTAAATATTACTAATCACTTCTGTACATACTAACCGTCTTTCCGCGGAATACAACTTATATTCTGATTCTGATGTTGAGTTATTCATTTATACTTGGCCACATAACAAATACCGAAGAACTTAGAAAAATGATTCTACGAGATTTTCATTCGGACATCCAGGAAGAAATCTGATGAAGAGTCAGATGTGCAGTTTCGTATATTGGCAAAATAGGAATAGAGATTTTCGCGGAAACGATAGACGCCTGTAAGCGTCGCCGACTACATTCAGGCTTTGGCGAAGGACTGATCAACCTTGGTCGACGATTCATGTCGACTTCGCGGACCCTCTCAAGGGATACTACTATCCGCCCGTGTATTGAATATTGCTGCCATAGCTGGTCGGGTGCCCCTGCTGCTCTCCTTGGGCTTCTTGACAAAATACAAAGGAGGATCTGTAACGTGGTTGATACTGACTTGGCAGACCGGCTGCAGCCGCTCTCACACCGGCGTGATGTGGCTTCCCTGTGCCTCTTCTACAAGTACTTTCATGGCTTCTGCTCCGATGAGCTTAGATCACTGGTGCCGCCTAAGCACGAATTTACACGAGATACTAGATTAGCAACTAGGTCCCACCCTTTTACAGTTAAACAAATAAGATGTAACCGTAAATTCTACTCCAACAGCTTCTTTTCTCGCGCTTCCCGCCTGTGGAACTCCCTTCCACAAGTCTGCTTTCCCGACAGTTACAATATCCAGGTGTTTAAATGTAGGGTCAATAGACACCTCCTATCACACTAACTCCCAACTATTTCTCACAACACTCTCATCTACCCAACCCTCATTCTCGGTATCCTTACCCGCCTATCACCCACCCTCTGTCATTTCCTATATTTAATCAGCCTTTCTCCACTCTACGTAGCCCCCTGCACAGTAGTGGCAGTGACATGCCTTGCTCGGGGTGAAACGCTTATAAAAAAAAAAAAGTGGCCAGAAATCCTGAAATGTAGAAGACCCACCATGCAAACAATAATCTACTTTTTGCAGGAACTGTTTGCGCGGTTCGGCGTGGGAGATTCTATCGTGAGCGACAATAGGACGCAATAGGGAGTTCTGTGATATGTTTCAATTAAACACAACACCACTTCCTAGTACCACCCCAGGTCCAACAGGCAGGCGGAGCGTTTCGTGAACACCTTAAAAAAGCTTTGAAGAAGGCCCAAAGAACACCTACGGACGAATCCCTTCAACGGTTCTTACAGGTGTATAGGATTACACCAAGCCCTAACACTCCGGCAGCTGTCTCTCCAGCTGAAACCGTGTTCGCACGAAAGATCGATAAACTGCCAAAACAAACTAAACTACGAAAATCTGTGTGCGCACCCAGGAGACGCTTCAGTCCCAGAGAAAAAGATTTCTTTAAAAACTACAAAAATAATATGTCGTTCTCGGAAATGGACACTATTGACAAGCGAATAGGCGACATGGTGTACATCGTTAAGTGCCCACGACACACACATAAGCGCTACCAGAACCAACTAAAGAGGCGTCGCCCACATTATACGCGTGACCCCACCCCCGGTAGAGTAAGAAGCAACTGACGTGAGACTTTTGACGTGGATCCACCCAAACTAGCACCCGAACAACGTCAGTCGGAATGAAAACGAAAGTTTACCCACCCGCTGATTATTAACCCAAAACGTAAGATGTAGTAACAGCTTTTTAAAGGGGAAAGGGTGTTGTGGGAAATTACCGACATACTAATATGAACTCTACCAGACTACATAAATACTGATAGTCATCTACTCTCGGGGGTAGTAGTAAGTAGCAGCAGCTACGATACTCATTTGTTAGTACGACGTTCCGGCGCTAAGTCCTATTATACTCTATATCCTCTGTACACTGTTATCTTTTGTAATATAATATTGATTCCAACAGTATACCGTGTCCGAGTCTTTCTTTCGACCTTTTCCCCATATCACATCAATATATATGATGAAACATAGTTTTAAGGTGTGCTATATTTATAGGATAAAGTGCTTAATATCAGAGATAGAGCGTATGTAAATATAAAAGTGACATTGAAATCAACACTCACAGGCGACAAATTGTTTCATGCTTGACGCAATCATCAGGACAATCATGAGGTGGCTTGATGATTGTGCATTAGCATGAAACAATCTGTTGCCTCTGATTTTGACTTCAATATTCACTTTATATATATATATATATATATATATATATATATGTGTGTGTGTGTGTGTGTGTGCGTGTGTGTGTGTGTGTATTATGTAAATTTTCATCATAATTCAATATCCGCTATGGTCGCACTACCTACCAAGTCTACGGAAAGACCTACTTTAGTTTGTAGCGTGTTGTCACTGCTACATTTCATGTTTTTTTCTATCTCCTGTAACATTTGTAGTGTTACTTAGTAAAAGTTCTCATTTATGTGTGGGATGTACTTAGCAAGAGAATTTTTTGTTTATTTCTTTATCTTGGGTTTCCAGGAATTCTTTCAATGTGTTGTTTTGTTTTGTTTTGTTTTGTTCATTTTTTATCATTCCAAGTGCACTTATTATTACTGGTACTATTCCTGTTTTCAATTTCCAAATCTCTTCTATTTTAATTTTCAGGTTTTTTATATTTTGATAGTTTTTTTCAAATTCCTATTTTACTGTTACAATCCGCTGGACAAGTCATATCAACTCGTAGGCATGTTTTTTCTTTTTAGTTTTTGACAATAATGTCTGACATTATGCTTTAATTTTCCTGTCTATGTAGATAGTGTAATCCCATAGAATGGTGACATCTGTTTCTGTAATCGGTGCTGGTGATGTTCATACTAGTGGTTATCTACATATTTTCCATGGGGTTAGCATATTGCCCCTTGTAAATATTGTCCCATGCTATCGATTTTTATATTCACTTGGGACAAGTTCAGAAAATCCTGAGATTAGATGGTCTATTGTTTCTTGGTATTTATCAAAAGACTTCCATTTTGGACCCACATTATTATGTATGATATTTGCCTGAATGTTCCTAGTGAAAAAAATTGAAGTCTTTATTCTTGCAGCGCAAGAATAAAGCCTTCAGTTTCAGACTTTAATTCTGAGACTCCTAACCATCAATGAGTATTAACTTTATCAACATTGGGTTTATTAGCACATTCTGGATATTGGCCGTGCAAAGGTTTGTTTTGCAGGCGTGGTTTCATCTGTTCCAGATGAAACAACGTTTTTATCTTTGGCCTTATTTTTCATATATCTTGCCGTAATTATTGGTTCTTGGCTTCTGCTTTGGTTTTTTACAGCATATAATAAATGTAAATCTTGTTTGTAATTACTGCCTTCTTTTATAATTGAATACATTTCCTTTCTAATTTCATTTTGTTTGACTAATTGTATCATCCAGTCCTTTGTTTTTTCTATGTATGGAATAACTGTCTTGCATGACACTTCTTGCTGAATAAAACACCTTCCACCTTCTTTACGGGATATGTATAGACAGTCTACATCAACCTTTGGATGATGCATCTTATGTTTAGAAAGAAGCTTTCTTTTCTTAGACACCATTCGTCTGATGACATTTAGAGTCCAGTTCAAAATGTTGAAATTATATTGGACAACGTTATTAATAGCAATTAGCTGTGTTCTCAGAATTCAGTTTTTAATATCCGTCGTAACTTTCTATAATGCTCTTTACGCACTATTTCTTGCATTTTCTTATGGCCAATTCTTTCACTCTCATGTACCCCTACGTACTGATAAGCTTCGTTTTGCTGTAAAATCTTTTATTCTTACAGCAATATATTAGCTAATAACGGGTGTTTGTTGTCTCGATCCTTTTAAAACTGTAACTTTATCCCATGTCTTCGAATTGAATTTAATTTTAATGTCTTCTCTTAATCATTTTACAGTTTGCAGAAGACCTTCCAGTACATTGTCATTCTTAGAATGCAACTTTAAGTCATCCATGTAAAATAGATTTTTTTTCTTTTGAGGTATTCTATAACCAAATTTTGTCTCATTAATTTAATGATATTAGTGATATACCAAACAGTAACAAAGACAAAGAGTCACCTGGAAATATTCCTCTGTTGAATTCACCAGACTAATAGGTTCCATTTATATGATTAAGGTGGATGTTTTTCCATATCGACATAAATTGTTAGATGAAATTGATGTTAACTGGTGATACGTTTTAAAGACCTTAACATTCAGGAATGTGGTACACTATCGAATACCCTACGATAATATATCCAGGCAGTAGTAAGATTTTTCTTTACATTGAAGCAGTTTTCCAGGATCATCCTATTAATATATAATTGGTCTTTACATCTGTAATAGCCACGTTTGCCAACCTTTCGTTCAAGCAGTAATATGTCATATCTTTCAAAGAAACATGTTTCTTTTTTTGAATAAATATCAGCAGTTTGTAAGATGTGGAAAGACATTTAATTGGTCTGTAGTTTTTCCGGTTATTTGTGTCTTGGATAAAAGAAAGTTAATTGCTTTGGTCATCCTTGCAGGAAACTTAGCGGATTCGTTAACCATTTTCTTGAAGTTCTTAGGCTAGTTTTTGTGTGCTTTATTTAAATAATACAGCCAAAATTTAGGAATTTCATCTATTCCTGGAAATTATTAGTTGTGTACTTTTTAGTGCATATTTAACATCTTTTAAAATTCCAGCCAATGTCTGTTCTGGATTATTTTTCATTCGATCTCTCTCTTGCGCAATCCAATCTGCTTCTTGTTATGTTTTTTAGGACAAGCACATATTTCTTTACAGAACTGTATAACCTCTTCCATCTTTGAGGGGGGGGCTCTCGCTGCAATCCTTTGTTTACCTTTTCCCTGTACAAGTTCTTTCCAATGGTTTGGAAGATCTTGTTCTGTTTATAGAATCTTGATCTTTTCTCAATTCGTCTTAATCTTTAAACCTTCAGTTTTATTGTTTGCCTAATTATTTTTAGTTGATAGGAATAATCTCCAATTCTAAAATTGTATTTTCTTTCGACTCTTCTGCCTTTTCTACTTCTTATATTTATTCTTCTTGCCAGTTGCAGAGTACTGATAATTCACTTCTAAGTTTTTCGATTTATTTTTCTATTTTTCTTTTCCAAGATAGATTTTCATGTCTGTGAGACTGCCTTGTTTTAATTCAATGTTCATTTTTTGTTGCTGCTATTGTTGATGCATATACTGCTTCACTGAGATTTATATGAGTGTCTTCTCCATCCAGAATTAATTTGAGTGCGGCATTGTAGAGCTTAATACTTTCGAGGCTGTTGGTTGCAATTTTGGGAGTTATTCTCGTTCCTTCGTTGCAATATTTTGTATCTGACTTGTATACTTGATTTATTCCTTAGATTTTTGTATACTGTTCTTGTTTTCCGTAAAATTATTCTATTCAATGTGTTTTGAACGCGTTTTATTGCCGTCTACTGACAGACTCAGATTACACCTTTCCAACACTTCTAAACAGTGATTTGTGTGTATCTTGCGTTCTTCACTATGACCTGTGGCTTGTGTGATGTTACTACTTTTTTCCTTATTTCGGTGCCCTTTCATGTTTTGATGATTTGTCTATTCTGGTTGCAATTATCTTTTACTTTTGTAGTTTTAGCCTCTATCAAATGATTATTTCGCATGGTTTATCTTCTTACATTGGCTAGTTTATTTTGTCAATGTACTTTCTAATTGTTTGTCCAACCTTTTCTCGCTAAATGTCATATGTTTGGCGAGCGATGTTCTTCTGAGGTTTGAGTAACGATTCAGGAAATGCGGTTATAACCACTTTGTATTCCTCACTAATTTCTTTCTTTAAATGTACGGTCATGAGGGTAATTCTAGTTGTGGGGACCTAAGGATTCATTCTTTGTTTAGGAGTTGCTTCTTATGGCAAATTTTTCGATCTCAGGTAGGTTCTCTCCTGAAGGACAGGCTCCCTGTTTATCCACTAGAAGATCCATACTGGACTTTTTGGTTTTATTTTTATTTCTCATGTTATTCCCACGAGTGAAGCACGGGTCCAAAAGTCAACCTAAAGTTTAGTAACGGTATTTTACAAACAGTGTTCCGAGGCGTGTAAAGGACCGTTTGCGACCTCTTAACTCAGTAGCCATTAATTCCTCGGCACAATTTACACTTTGAGTTGCGGTTTGTTGTTCGGAAATTTCCTTCTCCTAAATGTGTTGCGAAGCGACAGTAGACAGAGACGCAATTGAAATTTGAAGAGAAAGACGCTGGTTAAAGAAAAACTTAATACAAACTGTCGATCAACGAAACAAAATTCACTACACTAGAGCATTATGTTAAAAACATTATTATTATTATTATTATTATTATTATTATTAAATTATGATATAAAACTCTCGACAATATTTTAAATTTGAAAAATGAAAACGTTTGTGTAAATAGATTTCATTAAAAATAGATTCAGTTTTGCATTTCACCATTTAAGACATCTTTAGATCCAAAAACAAAAGAAAGAAATGTGTGTATGTGTATTTGTGAGTATTTTCCATAATGAAGCTTCGTACTTTTTTGTTATGCTGGCATTTCTAATGACTAATAAAAAGTGAATTTTTTTTTAAATTCGTTAATATTTATTCTTACAATTCTTAGTTCAAGCTTAGGGAAAAATTACTAAGATTCATTATTTAAATATACGCACAAATATACATTTCATTCTTCCATTTTCGGATTTGATGAAGTCTTCATTGGCAAAATGCATAATCGAATCTATTTTCAATCAAATCAATATTCATGAAATTCTTCTCTTTGAAAATGTTTGACTGTATTACTACACTGAATACTTACTAATTTCAAATCATTTTTTTTATTTGATTGGCTGTTTTTATATTAATTGTTATAATCAGTTTATTCCAATAATGGCACTAATACGCAAGGGATTAATAAAAGTGAAGAAGAGAATGAGAAGAGGCTTGAGTAGGGTGACATGACAATAAAAGAAAAGTATTCAAGAAAACAAAAGAGGCCAATTTTCGTTTCATTTACATTTTGAAGTTTGTAAATGGCAGAAAAGCAAGCAACCGGTAGAGAATTCCATGGGAAAACAGTGTGAGAAAACAAAGTATTAGAATAGAAGTTACGGATTACCCAAGCTAATTCATGAGTAAAATGATGAGAAGTACCTGATAATCTGGTTGCATGCTTAAAGTCATACAGCCGAGGTAGCAAGGAAGAAAGCCCATTAAAACAATTGCCATATAAATATTTGCTTGAAGACAGAACAGATTTTATATGGAGATTAAGTGGTTAAGTTTTGTTTTTCGAGGCGTTCATATTTACTACTTCTTATGATAATTGGGCCAATTTTTTTCCATGTTTGTAATTTTTCTTTTGTTTAGTAAAATAAAATACCTTGCAAACATTTAATATTCAAAAACTAAAAGAAATTTTTATTTTGCTATAGTATATTTTTATGACTTACACATTTTCTCGGTATTACACAAAATATTTCCTTGCCAAAATGTTCGTCGTAACATCATTGTATTACAATTTTCACATAAAAAACAAACCCGAACCTTTTTCTAAGATACAAGACTGCCTTTGAACTGCTAACAATTTTGACATTTTGTTTTGTTGAGTTTTGATTTCAAAACCTGTCGCCGTTAGTAGTTTCGCAGACATCGACGAGACTATATTAGTGAAAACAAAGAAAACATGTCCAAAAAGGCTTTGGAATATTTTCCGTTTAAAACTTTTCCCAATGCAAATAAAGATCATCATGCTGGTGAAGTGAGTGAATATCATCACCTGGTCAAATCTGTATTAGAAACTTGCAGTCTGACGTGATTGGTCCTGATCAAGTTCCAGTCGTCATCTATTTTCAGACTCGTCGAATCCGTTACGTTCAAATCTTTTATTAGCTGTCATAAAGTCGATAATTCCATCTCTGAGCACCTATTTGATACGGCGCATCAGTTCGTCTAAAAGGACTTACATGATGAAGTTATGTGCTAGGCAAATTTCCAGCTGCTGCTGAAAAACTCTACACTTCTTTTTTCTGACACGACAAAACACATGTAAAACAAGTCCTCACGAACTATGAATACTCTGTGTGTTTTCCATGAAATGTTAAGGTTCGCAATGGTACCTATGGAGGTACGCTGTTTAACAGCACGTACTGAGGAATCGGAGATCTGAGTTCCAATTCCAGTCGAGTTCATTAAATACACTGACTTATTTCCCCCCACCAGCTATGGGTAAACAGCAAGACATACTGGCTCCTATAGCCTAGGAGGACAATTATAGATTATTTTACATTATTATCATTATTAATAATTATTTCTCTTGGTTTCCCCTAAAATAAAAACGATTGATATCCCTTGACTTATATGCACAAATATATACACGAGAAATATTCTCCCTATTAATTCAACTTTTAAGATTTTTCTTTTCAATTCCAAGATTAAGTTTTAGTTTAAATCAAATAAAATTATATAATTAATTATTAAAAAATGTCATCGCAATATTATAATATATAACGACCATAAACAGCGCGATAAGCGGGAATTCAATTTTCAGAATGGTCAGTTAATAATATGCACCTAATAAATTCCAGATCATGCTATAGACGTAGAATAATATGCACAATTATATATATATATATATATATATATATATATATATATATATATATAATGATCTGTACCCATAGAATATGTTAATAACCTTAAACAAAATAGACGTCATAATTATCCCGAGGAACCTTTCGGTCAACACTTGTCAAGGGGTAGGTTGGTTTTATTACAAAGGGGTCATAAATAGAGGATAGAAAAACAATGGAAAACTTACAATACTGGGAGAAGATGAAGATTGGCCGAAATGTTCCTGGGGATAATTATGACGTTTATTTTGTTTAAGGATATATATATATATATAGAATAAAAAGTGTGAGAGGCAGTGAACGTTTAGTTTAAAGTGTATATTTATTGTTGTATAAAGATATTATACATATTATGATATTTTAAGTGTCCATAATGGTATTTGTGACGCTACACGGGTTTCGAGTCTAAGATTGACGGACTTCCAAAGATACACAAATCAAACACAATTAAAGCAGCTATCCAGGAACAAAACTCAGAATACATTCACACCCCAAAGCGCAGTGATCATAGATTTAGACCAATTGTAGTATGGTCAGCCTGCCCTACAAGCGGATTGCGCAATTTAATTGATAGAATATAAAATAAAATGTTACATCAGAGGCAGCATACATTTCCTAAGCTTCATGTCCCAAAATGTATACCAAGATACACTCATATTAACCTTTGACATGAACACCCTGTACAGCAACATACCCCATGAATTAGGAAAACAAGCCATGATATTTTGGATAGAGAAACACCCGGAAATACTCACCACATGCTTTAAAACAGAATTTATCATACAAGCCATAGATCTAATTTTACACAATAATTCCTTCCAGTTTAGCAACAAAAATTATATACAAATTACAGGTACCGCGATGGGAACTAAAATAGCACCGACATATGCAACACTCACTCTAGCATATCTAGAAGAAAACTTATACAACAAAATAGGACATAAATATGGGGAAAACATAAAAACAGAATTCACGAAATCATAGAAGAGATTCCTAGATGACTGTTTATTCTTTTGGAAATCAACATAGGGAGACATAAACAAGCTACACAATATACTACAACACTTGCAGCCCAAAATCAAGTTCACGCTAGAATATAGTTATAAAGAATTACCTTCCCTAGACATGCTCATAAAAAACGAAAACAATCACATCATCACAGACGTTTACCACAAATCCACGGACACCCAACAATACCTCGACTTCAAGAGTCACCATCTAAAAAGCTGTTTAAAATCCATCCCCTATTCCCTAGCACGATGAGGTTGCACGATAGTAACTGACAAACCCGCCGTAAAATACGCCTCGAAGAAATACGAAAAACATTACAAATAAGAGGATACCCCTCACTAATAGACAAGGGTTTCCAACTAGCAGAAAAAATACCATTAGAATTCCTCCGGCATCCAAAAGACAACAAGAAAAACATGAAGAAGAAGAAAACATTCTAGTATACGTTTCCACACACAACAAAAACAATACAGAATTATTCACAAAGATCAAAACAGACATGGAATTACTTAACAATAATGAAAAAATAAAAGAAATCTTAAAGACAACCAAAATAATTAACAGCAAACGCCAGACCAAAAATTTAAAAGATATCCTAACCTCATTGAAATTAGAACAACACACAACACAGGGGGTCACAAAATGCAAAGAAAAAGAAAGGTCTGGAGTATGCAACATAGTAAAAGAAGGTAAATACTTCCGGTTAGAAAACGAAATTACATTCGAAATAAAATCTGACCTGCAACTCGAAAAGTGTACTTTACACTCTAAAATGTGACAAATGCGCAAAGATATACACAATGCTTGAATAATAGAATTTCCCTTTATACAAGCAATATAAGATTATCATACAACAGGAAACTATATGCATCCCAACATATGCATGAATGTAGTAATGGCAAGTTCAAAGTTGCTCATATTTACCAAAATACAGACTACAAAACATTAAGAATGCTTGTTCATAAAAAAATACACTACCAACTCAGCCCTCTCGGAAAATCTGACCACACGGTAGTTTCCGTTAACATCTCATTCCATTCCCACTCTACCCAAGAAACCCAGACCAGCAGAATATCCTACTGCTGCCAAAGAGCAGACTGGGATTCGTTCCGAGACTTCCTGTGCGATGTCCCTTGGAACAACGTTTTTAGTCTTCCCGTCGAAGACTGTGCATCCGAGGTCTCCTCTTGGGTTAAGGCTAGCATCGATATTTTCATCCCAGCCAGGAAATTCAGCTTAAATCCAATTTGTCTCCCTGGTTCTCGCCTGCTTGCTCGGCTGCCATTGCCCACCGGAATCATTTCTTCCGGCTTTATCGAAGCCACGCGTTAGAACAAAACAGGAGCCTTTTCACCCAGCTCTTAATAAGTGTAAAAAGATACTTAACAAAGCTAAGATATTGTTTGCTTCTAGAATGAAGCAACGCATAGCATCCTGTAAGTTCGGCACCAAAGACTTCTGTCAACTCTGTAAAAGCGTGCTTAACAAAAGTAAGACCCCATACCCCACCAATCAATGGATCTGAGGTTCTTACCTCGTCAGTGACAAGGATGAATGCTTTGCTCGCATTGTCTCCACCAAGTCGAGACTGGATTCATCTGGAGTATCTACACCTGACTTCCCACCTAGAACTGAGGTTCAACTGAATGACGTCAACATTACACCCTCGCTGGTCTTAAACATAATCTCAAAACGTAGCCCTCACAAAGCGAGTGTAGGGGGAGGTATCCCAATCATAATCTTGGAGAAATGTGCTCGGAACTCTCCTCTCTAACTCTACAACTTCTACCTATTTGCTTCCTGCTTTTCTGCCTGTTGAAAGTTTTCCTCTGTAGTTCCTACATGTAAGAATACGGGAGAACCCTGGGCTCCCACTAATTACAGCCCTATCAGCCTTCTTCCGATCTTTGGCAAAGTGTTCGAAATCATTATCAACGCCGAGGTGGTTCAGCAACTGACAGCCCACAGGCTACTCTTGGACAAACAGTCTGGTTTCCGCTTCACCAGGTCTACTGCTGATATGCTAACGACCATCACCGAGTACATATACCAGGCTCTCGACAAGAATGGCAAAGCCCGAAACGTTGCCATGGATATCTCCAAAGCGTTCGACAGAGTCTGGCATGCTGGTCTTCTACGCAAACTGCGGAGCTATGGTATAACTGGACATTTGTTTGACCTAATCCAATCATTCCTCTATAACCGCTTCATTGTAGGTGGTATTAAACGGACATGCCTCCCAAAACTACCAAAAGAATGCTGATGTCCCTCCTAGGTCCTACGCTCTTTCTGATCTACATTAATAATCTCCCCGATGCCATAAGATCCAAAGTAGGTATGTACGGCGATGACACCACAGTTTACTCTCGCCTCGACCAAAATCTGGTGTGGTCGACAAGACAAACCTCGCAGCCGAGCTTGAAAAGGACCTCCAATCCGTAGTGGACTGGGGTAAGAAATGGCTCGTGAATTTTAATGCTTCCAGAACTAAGCTGCTATCAATTAAGCATCATAGACGATCGCACCTCCCCCCCCATTAACATGGAACAGGCTTGCCTCCCAGAGAGTAAGACACTACGCCTCCTTGGCCCCACACTCTCAGCGGACCTCAAGTGGAATGATTATATCGAATCCATTGCTAAATCCGCTGCTATGAAAGTCGGTTCTCTGTGCAGAGCCAGGAAGTTTTTCCATTCTGAATCGATCCTGAGCATATATAAATCTACAATCCGCCCGTGTATTTAATACTGCTGCCATATGTGGTCGGTTGCCCCTGCTATTTTCCCCGAGGTTCTTGACAAAATACAACGGAGAATATGTAATGTGATCGATACCGACTTGGCAGCTCGTCTGCAGTCGCTATCTCACCGACGTGACGTGGCTTCCCTGAGCCTCTTCTCTAAAAACTTTCACGGCTGCTGCTCCGAGGAACTTAGTTCACTTGTGCCCTCTAGGTACGAATTTGCACGAGATACTGGATAAGCAAATAGGTCTCACCATTTTACAGTGAAACAGATAAGATGTCACCATAAATTCTACTTCAACGGCTTCTTTTCTCGCACTTCCCGCTTGTGGAATTCCCTTCCACATGCTTGCTCCCCCGACAACTACAATCTCCAGGAGTTTAAATGTAAGTGTAACACATTAACTCGCATCCATTCTCTTAATCACACTTAGGATCTACCCATCCCTCATCCTCGGTATCCTTACTTGTCTATCACCTTCCTTCTGATATTTCCTACAACTAACCACTCTTTCTCATCACTTACCCCTATGTAACCCCCTGCGCACTATACGCAGTGAAATACCTTGCACGGGGTAAAATGATTAAAAAAAAGAAGCCTTAGCTCAATAAAACATGATGAAAAAAACACACACGCAAAAAACTAGACAAACACAAACATACATTCACAAACACATACACACATTCACCTGACAATTTTTTTTAAAGCATACCATACCGAGCAAGGCGGTAAGGCCACTGGTGTGCAGGGATCTACGTAAGAGTGAATAGATTGGAAAAGAGAAAACCGGAAACCACGTCCTAAACAGGGAACAAGGGATGAGCCTCTACACCTGTTCAATAGAAGTGGGTGGAGTGTGAACCGGGCGATAGTTCAGTCTATTTACTCCAATTGAAAAAAATAAAC
Organism: Ascarosepion bandense; assembly: GCA_037127315.1. Classification (NCBI taxonomy): domain Eukaryota; kingdom Metazoa; phylum Mollusca; class Cephalopoda; order Sepiida; family Sepiidae; genus Ascarosepion; species Ascarosepion bandense. The sequence goes on from JBBBDQ010002324.1 coordinate 3,050,557, forward strand.
AACAAAGAAAAGTGGAAAGGTTGGAAAAGAGAAAGCCGAAATCCACTTCCTAAACAGGGAACAATAGATGAGTCTCTACACCTGTTTAATAGACGTGGGTGGAGTGTGTACCAGGCGATAGTTCAGTCTATCTACTCCAATTGAAAAAAATAAACAAAGAAGAAAGTGAAAGGATTGGAAAAGGGAAGGCCGGAAACCACATCCTAAACAGGGAACAAAGGATGAGCCTCTACACCTGTTCAATAGAAGTGGGTGGAGTGTGAAATGGGCGATAGTTCAGTCTATCTACTCCAATTGAAAAAAATAAACAAAAAAGAAAGTGAAAAGATTGGAAAAGAGAAAGCCGGAAACCACATCCTACACAGGGAACAAGGGATGAGCCTCTACACCTGTTCAATGGAGTGTGAACCGGGCGATAGTTCAGTCTATCTACTCCAATCGAAAAAGATAAACAAAAATGAAAGCGAAAAATTTGAAAAGAGAAAGCCGGAAACTACTTCTTAAACAGGGAACAAGGGATGAACCTCTACACCTGTTCAACAGAAGTGGGTGGAGTGTGAACCGGGCGATAGTTCAGTCTATTTACTCCAATTGAAAAAAATAAACAACAAAGAAAAGTGGAAAGGTTGGAAAAGAGAAAACCGGAAACCACATCCTAAACAGGGAACAAAGGATGAGCCTCTACACCTGTTAAATAGAAATGGATGGAGTGTGAACCGGGCAATAGTTCAGTCTATTTACTCCAATTGAAAAAAATAAACAAAAAAGAAAAGTGGAAAGTTTGGAAAAGAAAATCCTGAATCCACTTCCTAAACAGGGAACAAGGGATGAGCCTCTACACCTGTTCCATAGACGTGGGTGGAGTGTGAAACGGGCGATAGTTCAGTCGATCTACTCCAATTGAAAAAAAAAATAACCAAAAAAGAAAAGTAGAAAGATTGGTAAAGAGAAATCCGGAAACTACATCTCAATAGGGAACAAGGGTTGAGCCTCTACACCTATTCAATAGACGTGGGTGGAGTGTGAACCAGACGATTATTCAGTCTATCTACTCCAATTGAAAAAGTAAACAAAAAAGAAAGTGAAAAGATTGGAAAAGAGAAAGCTGGAAACCACATCCTGAACAGGGAACAAGGGTTGAGTGTCTACACCTGTTCAATAAACGTGGGTGGAGTGTGAACGGGGCGATAGTTCAGCCTATCTACTCCAATTGAAAATAAATAAACAAAAAAGAAAGTGAAAAGATTGGAAAACGGAAAGCCTGTAACCACATCCTAAACAGAGAACAATGGATGAGCCTCTGCACCTGTTCAATAGACCTGGGTGTAGTGTGATCCGGGCGATAGTTCAGTCTATCTACTCCAATTGAAAAAAAAAAAAAAAAGAAAAGAGGAAAGATTGGACAAGAGAAAGCCAGAAACCACATCCTAAACAGGGAACAAGGGATGAGCCTCTACACCTGTTCAATAGACGTGGGCAGAGTGTGTACCGGGCGATAGTTCCGTTTATCTACTCCAATAATAAAGAACCAGAAAAACATACCCACCCCAAAAAACAGGCATACGTATACATACATACATACATACATACATACATACATACATACGTACGTACATACATACATACATACATACATACACACCAAATTCAAATGATAACCCCAAACAATAAAAAGAACCAGATGACCTATAAAAAATAATTATAAAATAATTTTAACCATAAAGACGAAATTAAGGAGCACTCACACACACACACACACACACACACACACACACACACACACACACACACACACACACACACACACCAAATTCAAAACACCGTCGAAGCAATTAAATCAATCAACTGATAGATGAAAAGATATTTACATCAACAAAGGCGCCTAGAAGATAATGTTTAGGTACGAAAGAGGAACTCCAGACCAAAAACATTTTAAATTGGGATAAGCACTTGATTCGTTCATTTATTTGTTTATCCATTTATCCACGTGCTGATATGAGAAAACACAGACTATTTAACACGCCAACATTTGATTTATTTGATTTATTGGATTTACTTTATTTTTTATTTTATTTTCTATTTTTTATTCACTGATTTGATTTCTTTCTTTATTCTTTATCTTTATTTTTATTTTAATTTTCTACTTATATATATAAACAAGAACTTGGTCCTCAGAAACAATGGTAACTCGGTATGAAAAGCCACAAATTTATTCGCCTGAAGAGAGTCCATCTTAGACTCGAAACACGTGTAGCGTCACAAATACTTTTGTAGACACTTAAAATATCATAATATGTATATCTTTATACAACAATAGCATAGTGATGATCCACGTATACTGTCTTAATATGTATAGGAAAGAATATTAAAACGTTTTGAGTTTTAAAATGTGTTTTTTGACAGTATTTGTTTATTTCTACTATTATATTTTATATTTCAGACCGCCCGCGGTCCTTCCTCAGAAACAAATGCTTTTAAAATTTGAATTAGTAACGTATTTCGCGAGATTTCGTGAGAGCGTCTGTGAAGAGTCTGTTTCTTCTTCTTCTATGTGCCCTGTTCCTTCAGGACGTAGGCGATCATGGATCTCCACGTCTCCCTATCCCTTGTGGCTCTTAGTATGTTTGCTCCTGTTGCTCCTGGCAACCCCCGTTCCGTCATCCACCTGATCAGACTCTGCAGATATGTTATCCGCTGCCTTCCTCTGTCTCTCCTTCCTTCTATCTGACCAGTCAGTATCAGGTTCTCCAGGCTCTCCTTCCTCATTGCATGTCCCAGGAACTTCAGTTGTCTCTTCCTGATGCTCAGCATCAATCTCCTTTTTGTTGCCATTCTTTCTAACACTTCGTCGTTGCTTGTTTGCTCATCTTCTGGAACGCGTCCTTTGCCATGCCAATTCGCCTTCGGATCTCCGTGTCGCACTTTCCATCTCCTGTTAGAACACTTCCTAGGTACTTAAATTCTTGGACTTGTTTGATTCTGTTATCCCCCACCTGTGTTTGGCATTTTGGGTTGTATCTTTTGCTGATAACCATGCACTCAGTTTTCTTAAAGTTTATTTGTAGTCCCTTCTTGTCACTCTCCACTGCTACCTTCTGTATGAGATCTTGCAGTTTCCTTTCCGTGTCCGCAATCAGTACTGTATCGTCCGCGTATCTTATGTTGTTCAGGTTGTGGCCTCCAATAATAAATCCTGGTGTGTCATCTAGGGTCCTCAAAATATTCTCGCTGTATAGGTTGAACAAATCCGGTGAAAAGACACATCCTTGTCTTACGCCTTTTTCTATCTTTGTGTATCTACTGAGGTCGTTACCTGTCCGTATGCAGGCCGTTTGCTGCCAGTAGAGATTCTTGATTATTCTTATATCTTTGCCGAAAATGTCGAGGTTGCCTATCATTTCCATCAATTCTTTGTGTCGTATTTTGTCGAATGCTTTCGCGTAATCAATGAAGCATATGTACAAGTCTTTCTTCATTTGTAATGCCCTTTCAGAGAGCATCCTAATCATGAATATGGCGTTCCTTGTTCCAGTGTCTTTGACGAACCCGCACTGTTCCTGTCCTATCTCTGGCCCGATTCTGCTTCTCGCTCTATTCATCAGGATTCTGACAATCAGTTTTGTAATGTGACTCATTAAGCTGATAGTTCTGTGTAGTTCGCACTCGTTTGCACCTGGTTTCTTCGGCAGTGCTATAAATATCGACTTGCATAGGTCGTCTGGTATTATTCCGCTGCTATAAATTTCGTTTATTATGTCGGTAATCTTTTCTATGCCATATTCTTTTAAGGCTGTCAGCAGCTTTATCACTATGCCATCTGGGCCAGGTGCTTTATTTCTGTTCATTTTGGCCATTGCAGCTTCCACTTCGGATTTTAGTATTTCCGGTCCATCCATCTCCTTGTGTATTCTCGGTTGTTCTCTCTTGTCGCCAAAGAGATCCTTTATGTATTCTTCCCATCGCTGGAGTATTTCCTCTTTCTCTACTATGATTGTCCCTTCCTTGGATTTTATGCATCCTGTTGAGGAACAGGTTTTTTGTCCTGTCAGTTCTCTTATCTCTTTATGCATTTCTGCTTTGTTGTTCCTGCTCAGTCTCTCTACTTCTGCACATTTGTTGTTGAGCCATTCCTCTTTGGCTTGTCTGCATTTGTTCCTTATCTCCCTGTGAAGTTTTTTGTACTCTGATCCGTGTCTTGGCGTTATTTTTTGTCTCCTTTGCATCATGTGGAGGATCTCTTCGGTCATCCACTCATTTTTTCTTCTGCGTCTGATTTCCTTTGGGGCTATGTTGTTCGCTGAGGTCACCATTGCTTCTGTACTTTAAATTAAACATTCACGGCCTCTCACACTTTTTACTCTGTTCCAATTTCTATCGTTGGAACAACGCTATTTCCTTTTCTAATATATATATATATATATATATATATAAAAATTTAAGTAATGCTATATTTATGCATAAAAATGCTCAGTGATAGTGAGTATGTGCATACAAAAATATAACTGTGCATACTAAGCGGCGACAGTGTTTCATGATGAAGACAATATTTAGACCTTATATACATGAGTGCGTGTGTTTGTGTGTGTGCATGTGTGTATGAGTGGAGTTTTGTGTGTGTTTTGTGCGTGTGCGTGTTTTTACTTTACGTAATTATTCACTGTTGAGTTATATCTGCAAAATAAATGATGAACAGACCATCTAAAGATAACATGGAGCATAATAAAAAAATTTAAGTGCTATGCAAGAGAATAAATATTTCGAGCAGAAAATTTAGTGGCTTTGATGCTTTACAACCCAAGTTTTATATTGAATAAGAGGATATACATAATGATGAGGTGGATGAATGCAAAAAAGCATTTGCTAGTTAATATGAAAATCAAAAGAAAATCACATCTGATATAACAAAAAAAATCGAGTTCTCGATAGTTAAAAGCGTAAATGATAAGAGGCCACACGATAATTGAAAAGATGAAATCTGGCTCGTCGAGCTCCTCATTGTAAGTGCAAAAATCAGCTTACCATGGTCTGATTCTTTTACATGCTATACATCTTACGGTTTATACGTCCTAAACTGTTCAATAGAACACGTTAATAATTACATAATCCAGGGAATTTGTTTTAAGATAACTAATTTTTCAGCAGGACATCAATTAGAACTATTTTCTTTCCGTTTTAAGATTTACATTTCGGTAACGATGTTAGTTCCAATGAAACTAATGTTTCTTCCAATGAAAATCCATGAAAATTTCGGTTCTACCATCATCAAATAAATTTAGGCAATATAAAATCAGCATTGTTCCCTTTAAATATTTTAGCTCTTGCTACAATATACCTATTGTAGCAAGAGCTAAATCTTACAAATGATAAGTAAATAGGTGTAAGTTATGTCTTGTTGAAAAATTAGATCTTAAAAACACACTTACATAATGCTAGATTGTAAATAAAATAAATAAATTTCTGGTTACATGTAGGCATAACAATAAAATATCTGCTTAAAGATAAATTAAACCAGATTAATTATTAATCTAAAATAAACTTGGTGGTTTGTTTGAAGAACAAGTAATCTCTCTTTATGATTAAAAAAATAATATTCAGAACTCTAAAATAATTATTTTTACACACAAACAAACACACAGACAGACAGACACACACACACACACACACACACACACACACACACACACACACACACACACACACACACACACAACGTACTCAAATGTCTGTAATCAGACCAGGGAGCACAACACCACTATTTTGTCACTGTCTTCGGCCATCCGCCACGGTAGGGATGGACTTATATTTTCAATTCAGTTATCTTTATTGTTAATAGCTTAAATGTTCTATGTTTACTGTGTGTTAATATTTACTCTTTGATAATGGCTTATGTGAGCCGAAAGCTTAGACCCGATCAAAAATTCAACAAATACTGTGATTTTTGTTGTCTTTTAACGACATCACCATCAAGTATATCAGACGGTATGAACGGATCCTACACAAAATTAATAGACAAAACTTGTCTATATTATTCAATGAAACCTGCATTAATATATATATATATATATATATATATATATATATATATATATCCTGTTTATCTTAAATGCTAAATATATTTTTAAGATGCAAATCTGTAATCCCAGTATGAAATATAACATTGCGATTAACAGACATTTTTCATGAACATATAAATTAAGTCCATTCTCAGCACCTGAATATGGCTTTGTGCATACCTCTTCAAGTATTGCTATCAGTGAGAGATAATATGTATATGTATTAGTATATACTTAATAGGTCGGTTGCTTTTCATCAATCATTGTTTTATGCACACCACTACTCTATACACAGACACAGACAGACAGACACACACACACACACACACACACACACACACACACACACACACACATATATATATATATATATATATATATATTTGTGTGTGTGTGTGTATATATATATACGACATTTTTACGAAATCTATCACCAAATCAATTAGCTCCGACATATTTAAAATTTATTGAATATTGTCTTTGAGGAGAAAATTTTATTTTTAATAATTAAACAGTATATTTATTTACATCTACTGGTCTAATCAAGAAACTTTTTTCGTCACATATGCTTTCTCCCGCATATTTCCAGTAGTAAATAAATATACGGTTTAATTATTAAAAGAAAACAGAACATCTACTCAAACACAAGTATCTATTAAAAATAATTTCTAAGCAAAGAAGTTAACATCTATCTATCTATCTATCTATCTATCTATCTATCTATCTGTGTGTGTGTGTGTGTGTGTGTGTGTGTGTGTGTGTGTGTGTGTGTGTGTGTGTGTGTGTGTGTGTGTGTGCATATATCCTATTTGTTTTAGACACGAACCACTTTATCAACTGTGGCATTCTATGTATAGTCCATTGTGGCAACAAAGTTTATCTTGGTACAAATTATTTTGGTTTATGGAGTAGAAAGCATACGGAGACAAAACTATATGCAATACACACACAATCAGATATACATGTAGGGACCGTAAGTGCATGAGAGAATGAGACAGAGAGAGAAAGAAAGAGAAAGAAAGTAAGTGAGATGAACAGACTAACTCTTCTCTCAACATTTTCTATTTATTCGATTTTTTAATCAGTTATTCTTTCAATGCATGAGATATCACTGCAAAAACACTAAGGGCGGCAGCGGTGGCGTCAGTACTTCAGTGGGTCTGCATTCTGAACCTATCACTGATATCGAATAAGTCAAACATGAATAAAAATAAACCCTGTGATGTCATCTTATGAAGACAAGATCAATAATAAAACGATTTCTTATAGCGAATAGTCAAACGCTGATACGATGTGCTAAGATCGCTGTAATATTCTTCTGTTTATCCGTCCGTATTTTCTTGTTTGAAAGGGAAAGGGAACAAATAAATATGCTAAAGTAGGGGATCAAGGCAAAACTGAACTGTGGATTCCCATGAGATCAGAATTCACTTGTTGCAAGTAATATTTCCAGTTGGCATTCTTTTTTGATATTTGGGGATGTCAATATTCGTACATTTCTTGAAATGTTTTATTCTTTTTATTTTCAATATTTATCTATGTGTCTATCTACCTATCAAATGGAATATATCAAGTTCAAGCCTAAGCAGAACTTTATACGAAATATTCTGTTTATAATATTCTATTGATGCGACTAATATTAACAGCTCAAGTGCATCGATAAGGATTGTGTTTTAAAAATGGTCTGCCATCATTAGGTTATACACACGTATTTGTCAATTGAAAAATGCAAATAAAATTTCAAATATATGTATGTATGTATGTATGTACGTATGTATATTGGTATATGGCAATTGAATGTACACACTTCGAAATTAAAAATGCAAGTAAAACTCCTACAGTAAAATTGAAGATATGACCAAGAGATAGAACATGTAAATCTGAACATGAAATATGTTTTCCTTGCTTATAAGAAAAAATCCATATAATTAAATTTCCAAAATATAACTTATTTAAACAACGTATTAAAATTACTACTTACTGTTATCATGAGATAACTGACACTAATAAATATATCTAAAATTATCTTAAACTGTTTACTATTTGCTATAATGCATAAACGTACTTCTCTTAGTTAATTACATATACCTTAATTGTAAACTTAATTGTAACATTGCTGTGTACGCTTACTCTCCCTACTAGTCATCTAGAAAATCTAGTAATTCCTCTTTTAAAATTTAACTTTATGGTCTTACGTTTATTTCCTTATATTAAAACAGTTTTTATATTAACAAAGCCCCCCAAAATACATTAGCATCTAAAAATAATGCATTAGCTGCATTTCTGTTCGATTCTTATTCAAACAATTGACACTTCCTACCTGGTATATATCGTTACACTTTGCCCCGATATTCATTGGTTTACACCCACAATTCTTTTAAACTATATTAACTTCACACTCTACTATACTCATCTAATATAATGGAATTTTTATTTTAAAGGTAATTATCCAGTTTGGTACAATTTAAGAATTTTTAGTTTGAATGTAAATTTGCGATTATTTGCGATTATTTGCGATTGTTTCTAAAAAATGTTTGAATCTTAAACATGGATATTAAAAGAAAAACACTTCAAAGATTCTGATATAACATGAAGTATTATTTAAAAAGGCCAAACCTTACAACGGTGGTGATGTCTGCAGATTGTGTCAAGAAGAAATGTTTGCCATAATATTATTTCAAGAACAAAGAAAATACAAAATGAAAGATCAGAAATAATGTCCACATGTAATTACACCAAAAAATAAATCCTTAGGATTATACAAACCTCGATAAAAGTGTTTAAGATCTTTAAGTAACTCCTACCTAATTTTGAAATTTCATTTATTTTAATCTTCCAGGCACGTGTTGGTAAACATGCTTGTTGTAAGTTGGAAAACGTTGGAAAATCAATTATTACAAATTGCCTGAAGATAACGAATGGTTGAAGACAAGGATTCGTAAGTATCTGGATTCCAACTGAAAAATATTCAAAGGCTCTACATTATACATGTACTAAGCACTTTTTTCTTTATGCCGGTCCAATTTCATTATGGCCAAATACTGATTAACAATAATGATAATATATATATATATATATATATATATATATATATATATATATATATATATATATATATACGTAAAAAAATCACAAGATCGCCAAAACCTACCGCGGTTTCACACAACGGCTCGTCAGTGCCCTGACGAGCCGTTGTGTGATACCGCGGTAGGTTTTGGCGATCTTGTGATTTTTTTACGTGTCTTTGCTCTACATTGCTTCCTCTTTGTTATTCCGCTTTGGTTAGTTCTGTATCGAGCACTTTTTCTTTCTTTGTGGTTGGTTCCGTTTGGGGTTTTTTTCTTTACTGCGGGGTATTGTATGTATTGTCTGTATTCCGCAGTTTTCTTTTTTTTTCCCTCTTGTCCAACGCCTTATAGCGACGGACAATAACGGAGTTAGATTCTGTCTGTTATTTGTTGTCCTCAAAGTTTATTTTCGTCTAATTTTAGGATTTAGACACTTACAGAGTCGGTCTTGTTATTAATATATATATATATATATATATATATTAATAACAAGACCGACTCTGTAAGTAAGTGTGTGTGTGTGTGTGTGTGTGTGTGTGTGTGCAAGATAACGATCTATATCTTTATATATCAAGAACATTAATGGGAAATTGTCTAAAAATTTAGAAAAAAATTGCTTTTGGCGTTCATCGGACTAAATTTGTTATATTGATACGACAACATCTGCGCATGAACGAGGGATGATGCTGATTTTAGAATCCTTTTGAATATCTAGCCGAATAGATTTAGAGATTTTTCTTTTCATCATTTTTAGGTTAGTAAGCATTACACACTGTGATAATAGTTCTTCCATGAATGGTCAAATATTGTAAAAGCCAGGGTGAACATTTACTGTAGATGACCTTGCGGTCAAAGCACGGTCTAGACATTTAAGTCGTATTGAATTATTTTCTCCTTTGATCAGACTAGCATTTTTTATTATTTCAAAACTGTAGTCAGTCTTGTTACAGTGAGTAAATAACGCATTTGACCTATTGTCTTGTAAAATGTCACTTTTACTCTACAGTTTCTTATTTTTTATACAACTTCCTCATATATATATATATATATATATATAGAGAGAGAGAGAGAGAGAGAGAGAGAGAGAGAGGGTGAGAAAGAGTGCAGTGTGTAAATTGTCGGCATATTATATCTTTAATTTCCCGAATATGCGATGTTTGTTTTTGATTTTGTTGTCTGCACAGTATATTAGATTCAGTTGAGCACCGTCTGTGAGAAACAGAGCAGCATGACGTAATTCACTCTACCAGAAATTTGGAAACGGCAAGCTGTACAGTTTTGTATTCGAACCGGAAGCGCCAATAGGAAAATTTCAGGTGTATACCTTAATTCATTTCCCACAAGGCGTCAGACTCAACACGGAGGCCTACATCAAGTACATTGAGGCGGTAGTGCTTCCCTGCCGAAGAAGGTGGTTGCTGCAAAAAATCTATGACTGCATCATGCCATACAATAAGAACAACCCAGTCTTCACTGTCAGATTATTTACGCCTAACTCTCTAGATTTCAACCGCTTGATTATTATGCATGAGATGCAGTTGAGCAAGAATCCAACAGAATTCCTTGTAACACCAAAGATAAACTAAAAGCAACGATGTGAGGCGGGATGTGGTAGCGTAAATTATTTGACAGTAAAGACTGGGTTTTCTTTATTGTATGGCATGATGCAATCATAGATTTTTTCCAGCAACCACCTTCTTCGTCAGCTGCTAAGGAAGTTTGCTTCATTATGATGTGCGAGGCAGTTTTTACCTCCAGAATCTATAATACATGTTTATAAGTCTATCATTCGTCCAGGCTTAGAATATTGCTGTAACATATTGTTCAGTGCTTCTATTATTTACAAATCCTTGACAAATTTCAAAGAAACATCGAAATATTATCAGTTCTGATATGGTGGCCCTACTGCAGCCATCACCGTCGGGTTTCCTCTCTGTGTCTTTCTGATAAATACATTCACTGTAATTGTACGTATTTTTTCATTTAAGCGAAGTACTCGACTGGCAGCGATATTTCATCAATTTACAATAGTGCTGGATAGATGATGTAACCGTAAATTCTGTACTAACAATTTCTTTTCTCGCACTTTTCTCTTTTGAAACACCCTTCTGCATTCATACTTTCTACCTAACTTTAATCTTCAAAAATGTAAATACAATATTAACCGCTGTGTGTTGTCCTACAGATTACTGTTTTTGCTTGCCGCTCATTTGTAGGATTTCTGTGCCTAACTTCTCCACACCCAATAATCACTTGTGTCTTCCTGGCAGTAAGCTTTGCTTGAGGTTCAATCGATTAGGAAAAAAAACCCTTCCTTCGTATTGCTTAAACAGGCAATAGATGTTTCCAGTCAATTGTATTTTCTTGTATGCTCTTCTTTTAGTTTTTTGTTTAGGATGCGGTTTCCGGTTTTCTCTTTTCCAATCTTTTCACTCTTTTCCTTTATTATTATTTTTTTCTCAATTGGAGTAGATAGACTAAACTATCGCCCGGTTCACACTCCACCCACATCTATTGAACAGGTGAAGAGGCTCATCCCTTGTTTCCTGTTTAGGATGTGGTTTCCGGCTTTCTCTTTTCCATTCTTTTTAGCCTTACGTAGCCCCCTGCGCATCAGTGGCGTTACGGCCTTGCTTGGGGTGATATGATAAAAAAAAAAAAAAAATTATTTTTGGGACAATCGTTTTCTATCATTCTGATCTTGAAAATATTTTGAATTGCTTTTTTCTTTGTTCATGTACAAGTTTTTGTAGTGGGCATTTATTTGTCCCTGCAGTTATATTTCTTATTAATGCTCTTGTTTTATACAATGCTACTTAAATTTCTGGTGTTTTTTTTATCTTTATGAAATTTTCTAATCTACTAATACAGTTATAACTCAGTTTGGTTGAATTTCTGTTGAAACTTTTGTTTAGTTTTGAGCTTTTTGGAAAGTGTTTATCCATCAGTTTAAAATATATTTATCCTATTTTGGTTTTTACTTCATAAATGGTGGGTTGAACCAGATAAAGTTTCCGTTTCTATCATTGTTTTTTATTTGTCTGTTTGGTTGGGGATTGTATTCTAAAATGTTCTTATGACCAGATATTTTTAGTGCATCTTCATAGTTTTTTTTTTTACTTTTCATCAAATACTCTTTTGTTGATGAATTTTTTGATAGCCTATGCCCTATTCTTTTGTGAATGTGCTTGATTATACTTTTGGAATAGTTAGATATTGTGTTTATGTATTTTCATTTTGAGTTCGCCTTCATGTATGGAGAGACATTGCCAGTTTGTAAATTTAATTCTACATCTAAATATTGCAATACTTTTCTGTTTGTTTCTACTATTATCTCAAAATCTAAATGTTTTAATAATTTGTAAAGTTCTTTCCTTATTTAATCATTTTTCTCGTTTGTTGTCGAATGCTATCATTAATCCGCCATCTCTATATAATCCGTGGTGGTCTATGTCGATTATTTTGATAGTTTTATATAAAAGGTATATACCCATAAATTCTGAAATTTAGATTCCGTCATATAATCCTTGTGATACATCAAAGGTGCAGTTTGTTTTCTTAATCCATGCTTTACCAGATTGAAAACGTATCAATTTGCGCCAATGTAGGATTACATCAGTATGTTCAGATGGTATGTTATGTAACTTTTAGCGAAATGAACCGCTTCTATTAAAACCTTTTTAGATACTGACGGATAAAAGGTTGTTATATCATATCAAAATATTTGTCAAACAAAACAATATTTGAAAAAAAGAAAAGAAACTATGAAGATGCAATAATATATATATATATATATATATATATATATATATATATATATATATATAATTTAATAAAACTGTTGATTTAAGGTATTTTGAGATAGGACGTATGTAAATATAAAAGTGGACTTTGAGGTTGACACAAAACACCAACAAAATTTATCATGATTAAACGCTAACTTCAGGCGGGGTGAGTTTCGACTGTTCATATATTCCGATCAGTCGTGCAAAATGGGTAGGTCTATTCTGTTAATTTAACGGTTATTAGGGTGGGTGATAATCATTAAACACAGTGAGACATGAGTCTTTCGAGACATGATAGCCCAAGCAGATGGCACTTGACTTATTAACTGATATATATATATATATATATATATATATATATATATATATATATAAATTAGAGAACATTTTCAAAATTCAAATGTGTCGGATGTACATTTTGACATAGGACCTCTAATAGAGATTCTACGTCACGTCATCGACATTGTTTTCTTCCAAATGGCGAAAACCCTGGGGTAAAGTGTGGAAGGGTTTTAGGTTAACAACGGTCATAAAGTAGAACAGGACAGAGCTAGTAGTGGCGGGGTTACAGGGTGTTGAAACGGTATATTTAGGAAAGGGAGGAATAGATTTAAATGTAACATTACAGAAAGTCATGAATTTAAAGTTATTAAAGAAATATATGCATATATATATATACACACACACATATATATATAGGGATTTGGTAAAGGAATTCATATTTTATAAAGATAGTCAATTAAGGAGTTAAATTACTTTTTAAAATTAAGATTTGGGGCTGTTTGAAGAGGTGTATTTAGGCGGGAAGGAATGGGTTTCAATATAAGATTTTAAAAAAATTTGTTTAAGTTTATTTAATTAAACCTTTTATGTAGAAGCGAGCTAAATGCCAATTACAGGAAGTTATCAGTTTAAAAATTATTAGAGAAAAAATTATTAGAGAATATATATATATATATATATATATATATATATATATATATATATATGTGTGTGTGTGTGTGTGTGTGTGTTAACCAAGGAAAAAGGGTTTTAGTAAAAGAATCCATATTTTCTAAAGATAGACAATTAAAGGAGCTTGGGATAGGAAGATAGGGTGGTTAAAATACTTTTTAAGGTTAACGTTAGGGTAAAATTAAGTTTAAAACTTAAATTGAATCCTTTTAATTTATATTCTAACATCTAGTCAACGGGGATTTAAATTCTAAATTTAAGTATTCAAAAAATGTGCCTTGTGGCGGCACTTACTGATGAATTTCCTCCTAAGATCCAGTAGCCGGTGTTGGAAGGGGTATTTTAATATTGAAATTTTTTCCAGTAAACATAGATAGCACCTATCACGAAAATTCCTCGAAATACGGGCTGAACCTATCTGTTTCCAGCTAATTTCAGGATCCAGCCCTTCCTCTTTCATTTACCAGAATGCCCGCGAAAGGGCTATCTGGTACATCTGACCGGGGTTTGAAAAGGAGTACCTGTGGTTATACAGTCTTTGTTTGAAAGAACCGGCGGGCATACCGATATAGGTCCGGAAGTCGTTTTTTTTTTTTGTTTGATGGAGAAATGCGGGCTTCATAAATCACTTGGGTGGATTTGCATTTTCCCTCCACCGGACAGGCGTCTACAGAATTACAGCTGCATTCGTTTAGAATTCCGGACCTTGATTCTGCATTGCGCAAGTTCACCAGAATATTCCTATTATGGGAACTAATAAGACTATCCATATTCGGGGTGCAAGAATAACTAATATATCTATAAAGGAAAACGGAACACATCATTTAAATTAGTTATAAATTATAATTCATTGCAATGAGTTAAATTAGCTCATTTCATCAAACCACACAATATTCTTTCTAATCGTTACAAAAATTTTTACCGAAATAAGCATTTCTTTTAAATAAAGAGAGAAAAATAAGTAAAGAGATTAAGTAGAGAGACATTGACATCATCTCAGTTAGGGGTATCCAGACCAGTCGCGAATATGTTGACCACCAAGTCATTAAACGCCCACTCTAAATCCCATGGATACGTATGTATGTGTAACCGCACATATTAACTCATTTATGTATACTAATTTATATCCACAAACACACATGCCTATACATCCACATATGTACATACAAATGCGACTGTGTTTATACTTATATATACCTATAGACTTACATCCATCCATGCTCACATATAAATCTTGCGTTCGTATATCACATATATACATTTTTATTAAGACGGGATTTCTACGCGTATAAATAGTGCAACATATATTTAAGTATACTAACAATTTTTACACATACTCACAAATTACGCATATATCTTTATAGTCGCATCCATTGAGCTCTCTACGTAGATATAACACTTAATATTTTATATTCACTTGATCTTGTTGGATTATCCTTGCCATTTACGGACTGGACATCTATACCTTCATATATATATATATATATAAACGTTTCAACCTAAGCAAGGCAGTACTGCCATTGGTGTGCAGGGGTTACAATGAGAGGTGAGAGAAGACTGAAAAGAAAACAGGACAGGTGATGTTGTGGATAGAGTAAAAGAGACTTAGGAGTCACGGGCATAAAACATGTCAGCTTTCGTTACATTTAAACTTTTGAAGATTGTAACTCTCAAAAAAAAAAAAAGATGGGTAAGGGAGTTCCACATGCGGAAAGTGCGAGAAAAAAGTCTTCAAATGTAAAATTGTCCGTTATATTTACTTGTTTTGACAATAAAAGTGTGACAAATAGTCTTCACTCTAGTTGCACTAATAATGTCATGAGGGTAAGGCACTATCGAATAAATCTTGTCAGCGCAGAAGTCGTGAAAATACTTGCAGAAAAGACAGTTCCTACTTTGGATTTTGTCGAGAACCGCAAGATAAATAGCGGGAGCATCTGATAAGATAGGGCAACAGTATTTAATTCACAGACGAATGATAGATTTATAAGTGTGCAAAATGGATTCTAGCGAGAAAAACTGGCTCGGCATAGTGACCCAACCTACTTAGATGTAGTTATTGATTCAATGTATTCATTCCATTTGAGATTGTCTGAGAGAGTGAGGCCGAGGAAGCGCAGTGTATTGCTTTTGGGAAGACTAGTGTTAATGAATGTTTGGAGAGCTTCTCTATGGTGGTTAAAAGAGAGGAGCTTCGTTTTGAAATCATTAGAATTTATGATTCATTTCTTATTCCAATCCATCACAGACTGGATGTCCTTTCCAAGAGCAAAAGCAGGATCTACTTTGTTAGCACTGACACATTTCATATCATCTGCATAGATGCCAACTTGCGAACTCTCTAAATCAGGAAAATTATTAATGAATATCAGGATGAGCGTAAGGCCTAGGATAGAGCATTGAAAGATACATGAAGAGATTTGGAAGTATGCCCATTCAGAACGCTAATCATTTTACTATTTGACAGGAACGAGTGGATTAAATCAACGATCTATTTATACCATAGCCCTGTCATTTGTGTAGAAGGCCAGCATGCCAAACATCAAACACTTGCGAGTTATTCAGCGCAACAACCGGAGCTTTGCTGTTCTTATCAAGGTCCTGATATATGTACTCAGTGACGGCTGTTAGCACTGTGTTGAAATGTGTCCCGAAACAAAACAAATTCTGACTCTCTCTCTCTCCTTCTGCCGCAGGAGGCACAGTCTACACCCACTCAGGAAGTTTTCCCGCTCTCTATCTCTCATTCCACCTCTTTTTGCTTGGTAACACGCCAATTCAAAACACCGTACAATCAAGCTACTAATCACATTTTCTACGCCTGCCTGCCTACCTCCACTCGCTTTGGGAGTGCCAAGTCGACCAACCAATTCATTACAAGCACATCAAAAGTAGACCTGGCAACGCGGACGCCATGCTGCATATCGGAAAATAGTTTGTTGGATGTGAGATGTTGAATCATTTCAGAATTGATAATAGCCTCGAATACTTTGTATTAGGCTGATAAGTTGATAGAAGTATAAGAGGGCTTAAAATGTGGAACCACAGAGGGGAACTTTCGACAAGCAGGGAAGCAAGAAGCAGCAAGATTTTGGAGAAGATAGGAGAGGTTTCAGGGGCGCATTTCTTAAGGACGAAAATTGGACTACCAATTAATTCACTTGTTTTATGAGAGTCAAGCTTAGAAATAATTTTAGAGAGCAGAGAGGGGGTTATGTATATACTGCTCAGTTTAGCCTTAGTTCGAGGAGAGAAAATGAGTCAAGTGTAGAGTTGTAAAATAATTTGTTCGCTATAGATGTAAGAAACTCAAAATTATTAAAAGTGAGGGATCGAATTTTGTTGTTTATAACACTTTTGCAGAGCCACCAGTAGTTCTTAGAGCCAAACTTGAGGGATGATATACGTTGTTTCATTCTATTTACAAACAGCAGCTTAGCATTATTTCAGACTCGTTTCTATTCATTGCGAGCAGACACAAAAAGGCGTCTATTATGGTGAGATGCGTCTCTCTGATAAAATCGGAAAAAAACGTTTTCTGTAGAAAATTGCGGTCGAGGAAGCAGAAGTATACCAACGAAAAATGAGGCTTAAGACGGAACTTCCTGGATGGAATAAAATCATTTATGCCGGTTTTCACCCAAGGGAAGACCTCGTATACACAGTTTTCAACAGAGAGACTAAATTTTTTTCTGAAGGATATCATAGAGGAAGTCCCAGTCCGTTCTTTGATAGCAGTAAGATATTCTGCAGGTAGGAGATTTCTTGAAGGAAGGAGATGATAACAGAAACCACGTTGCCAAGAGATCAGAGTTGCAAAGCATGGCAAGACTCAGGGATATAAGTAAAACAAAGATCTAGCCATGAGTCGAATCTATCAGTGTTATTTGAGAAAACGCGTGGGGAAACCTACCACTTGCGTGAGGAATTGATGATTATGGTATGGACACCAGCAAGATCTGTGACAGAGTTTTCAGCCACTTGGCACCGTGGGCATTAAACTCACGGAACACAAACATATCTGCGAACGGATGAGAAGAAATGGCCTTGTCTAAATTGTTTGAGATGCTGTCTGGCACTGAACAGTCGAGAGATCAAGGGGAGCGGTAAAGAAAGAAAAAATAGCTAACCGAGCTTAGTAGAGAGAAACGGAGACACATGAAATAATGGGCTGGAGATTCAAGATAAATCATCCTGGCTAAAGGGAAATGTTTGCAGACATAGACGCCAAGGCATGCGTATGGATTTTCAAGTCCTATCTAAAGATTGGAAGGTAATCATGGATATAACTCAGATGAAGGAATTGAAAGGTCAAGGTTATCTAAGATGTCAGGGGAATTTTCGTGGAGGAAGGAATCTCGCTGCAAAAATTGGTGCGGATACCACGGACGTTCGAGAAAGAGACGTTAAGGTGTTTAGCTTGTTTAGCTCTATATCTTTGATTCTTTGTTGTCATGATTTTTTTTAGTAAGGAGATGTCTAGAGTAATAGTATCAGTCGTCAAATGGAACATATGTTGGTAGGGAACTGGCGCAGATTGCAGTATAATTTGCCCTCAGAGTTGCTCACCGGAGGTACTTACAAAGATACCCATCCATGCGCTACTAGAAAACCAGATATTATTCAACTGTTGATCAGAGCAACTTCTAAAGACGCTACGCAAAATTTTTTGCTCCAACCTATCAGTCAGAAGCAGCAACTATAAACCTGCCAACCTACTTCTCTCAGTATGAAAAGAGGTTGCCGCCATCCACACACATTACAAAAACTCGCGACAGCACCACTATTAAGACCTGAGGAGAGGAATGAAACCGGGAATACCTTTCTAAACTGGAAACAATAGATGAGACACTATTTCTGTTCAAAAGAATGGGAATGGTGTATGTACGTTTATTTACCCGAACTTTAAAAAAAAGCAAATTTGCTTAGTTTTAACTGAGTTAAAGTCAAGGGATAACTTACTAGTTCAGTTAAATGTATAGACTAGTTTGCAGAGTTACTAAGAAAACAAAAGGAACAGCTGAGTATTACAGGTTAACAGGAAGATGAAGATGATGATTTCAGCTGTAATTCACTTTTTTTCTTTTGGTGAAAATCAAGTCGAGCGAAACGATTAAATTTAACCAAAACTACCCTATACATGAGACTTGGGAGAGTGATATTCAATGGTGGAAATGGCATATACATGTCAAAATAGAAGGAAAATTAGTTCCTACAAGAGAAGTTAAAGATACATATACACGTTATGACAAACATTCATTTAAGAATAATTTAAAAATAGAGAACTATGACTGAGGAAAAAACAAAACATAAATAAAAACAGTTACATTTAAGAAATAAACGAAAAAAAGGAATTCTAATGTCAAATTCAGACTGGTTGCGGACAAAATGTTAAAGTCTTATTTCAGAGAGGAAACACAGATAAATAAATAAAATAGAAAAATAAACAGAGACCTAACATTAGTGTTTGTCAGTAAATGGAAGATCCAAAAGCCAAAATTGGCAACACTCTCTCTCTCTCTCTCTCTCTCTCTATATATATATATATATATATATATATGAAGAGATATAGAGAGAGAGATTTAAACTCGCTCCTAATTTAATGCCTGGCATCTATTTCAAAAGTAAAGTACGGCACTGTAAATGATAATACTGTTAGAGTAAGTTTTGATCTACAAAAGATTGCTTTTTCACATAATCACCATGATTAGAGATGAATTATTACCACTGAGGAAGGAAATGGTGTCGCTCTCGGAGCGTACCTTGTCGTTCATATCAATGCTTGTTAAGGCATAAGTCTGATAGCTACAGTCTGAACGTTCAGTGTGCGTCGTCGAATATCATTGGGTAGTATTTTGTACTTAATTTCAAACCTTTCCTACCGATACACTTTTATATTAGACGCTGTTTCGCAGACAGCCCATAAGATTTCATATGTCATAATGTAAAACTTTATGGATTGTCGTTCGAAAGATTCAAATTCTTCTGGCATTTTACCCAGCTGTGATACCATAATTGAATATTGCTCGCGGACACACACACACACACACACACACACACACACACACACACACACACACACACACACACACACACACATATGTATGTAAGTATATATGTGTGTGTATGTCTGTGAAATATAGAGCTGGGATAAAATACAGATCAAATATGGATTGGGATGCAACAGAATGATAGGATAAAGAACAAATAGGAAAATTTTTCGTTCTAACATTTTCCCTCGATTAAAATTTTATTAGTTATTTTTTTATCATTTCGCCCCAAGCAAGGCAGTTTTACAGCCACTGATGCGCAGCGGCTTACATAGGAAGAAAGGGACGAGAATTAAAGAGAGGTTAGAGGGGCTGTCTGGAAGTGGGTAAGAGAATGATGAGACTACTGGTGGGATGAGAGTGGAGTGGACGTAGAAAAGAGCAGGAGAGAAAGGATGCGAGTCAGTGAAATAGGAGATGACTTTTGACCTTGCATTATAATTTTTGAAGATTGTAGATGTCGGGGAAGCAAGTATACGAAAAGGAATTCCACAGGTGGGAAGTGCGAGAAAGAAAGCTGAGGGAGTAGAAGTTGCGGTTACATTTGATTGGTTTCACTGTAAAAGCGAGGGACCTAGTTGCTAATCTAGTAGCTCGAGTAAACTCATGCATAGTGGGCACCAGTGAGCTAAGTTCATCAGAACTAAAGCCGTGAAAGTATTTGTAGAAGAGAGACAGGGAAGCCACATCACGCCGGTAAGAAAGTGACTGCATCTGAGCTGCCAAGTCGGGATCGATCACATTAAAATTCTCTAATCGTAATGTTTGTGCTCTTCTGCGCTTGTAAGGTTGCATAAAGTGCTTTTTCAAATTACTTTTTCAGAAATGCAGTTGAGCAGGAACTTTATTCTGTTTATCATGTAATAGTATCTACACAAGTATGGAGAAAGACTCAGCACAAGGAAAATCTCCCTAATGAACCTTAAATAAAAGTAAAGCATTTTAAGTGTATTGCTCTCATGGAAACTCGCTTGGTCCATGCTTATGGAAGGCACGAGAGGTGCCTGTGATGATTGACAAATACTAAAGATTAGATCAAGCAAGAGTCCAGAAATACCGTAACCCAGTAGCTTGCATAGAAGGCCAGAGTGCCAAACCCTGTCAAAAGCCTTGGAGATGTCCAGAGCAACAGCACGAGCCTCGCCGGACTTCTCAAGGGCCTGAAACATGTACTCCGTAACGTTCGTTAGCATGTCCGCCGTGGACCTGGCAAAGCGGAAGTCATACTGCCTGTCAGAGTAGAGTTTATGGGCAGTAAAGAAAATGGCTGATAGCGCGATAGTTGGATGGGTCCGAGGGTTCACTACAGCTCTTAAATACTGGAATGACAGAAGAGAACTTCCAGCATGCAGGAAAACAGGAAGCAGAAAGGCAGTAGTTATACAGTTTAGAGAGGACATTTCTTAAGGACTATCACCGGGATTCCATCGCCACAGCTCGCCTTATGGATCTCAAGTTTTGAAATTACTTGGAATACTACTGTCGGGGTAATATATCGTACAGTTTAGCCTCAGTTCTAATAAGGAAATCGGGTGAGAGTACTCCAGATAAGTCAAATGTGAAGTTGGATGAGAATCTGCGAGCAAAGCACTCAGCTTTGTCCGCAGATGACGTGAGAACCTCAAATTCATTGATTAAAGGAGGGATATTGTTCAGCACCAGTCTGGATAATCACCAATAGTCCTTGGAGCCGATGTTGCGGTCAGCTATGCGCTGTCTCATTCTCTCGGCAAACAACCGCTTGGCGTCATTCAGAATTCTCTTGCACTCATTACGAGCAGATGTGAATAGGCACCTATTGTGATCAGATGACTGTCTCCGGAACAGTCGGAAGTAGTGGTTCCTGTGGGCAATGTCGGCCAAACAGGCAGGAGAGAACAACGGGGAAGAATGAGGTTTGAGACAATAATTCCTGGTAGATATGAAGGCATTAATGCCAGCTTTCACCCAGGACGAAATCTCAGAGGTACAGTCATCAACTAGAAGATAAAACACTTTTCCCCAGGTGACGTTGCATAGGAAATCGCGAAAGGCATCTCAGTCAGCTTTTTGATAGCAGTAGGAGGTCCTATAGATAGGAGGTTGCTGTAGAGAGACAACAGCATGGTCGAAGTTGCCGAGAGGGCAAAGCTGCGCGACTTGATAGGATTCAGGTGCAGAGGAAAACATATATCCAGTAGAGAGGCGTGTCCAGAGGGAGTGCTTGGAAAGCGTGTGGGGAAGTCCACCACTTGCGTAAGGGATTGGGAAATGGCAACGATCATGGCGAGGATGCCCGCCGAATCTGTAACAGAGTCTTTAAGCCACTCAGTATGATGGGCGTTGAGGTCTCCGAATACAAATATGTGAGCGAATGGGTGGTAGGAAATAGCTTCATCTATGTTGTCAGAAATGCTATCTAGAAGGGAGCAGTCAGGAGAGGAGGGAGAACGGTAAAAAAAGAAAAGGTAGCTAACCGAACTGAGAAGTGACAGTTGGAGACATACATATTGGTGGTCAAGGGATTCGAGTGATGTCACCCTAGCTATAGGGAGGTGTTTACTAACGTAGACCCCCAGCCCATGCATGTGGACAGTGGAATCCTTCCTTAAGAGAGGAAGATAACCAGGGATCGAGAAGTCAGAAGAGGTAATTGATGAGTTGAGGTTAGTCTCACAGAGCGCTAGGATGTCAGGGGACTTTTCGTGGAGGAAAGCTTCTACGCTACAAATGTTGTTACGACTGCCCTGGACATTATTAAAAGAAAAGTTGATGAAATTTGGTGATTTGAGTTTGGCTGGTTTAGGATTTTTTCCGATTCTGTTTTGTTGATAGGGAGGGACCTAGAATAGAGGATGCAGGCGGTCATTATCCACGATCTGTGCTGGGAAGAAAACTGTCTCGGGCTGCATCAAAGTGTGGCCTCAGGGTTGCCCACCTAAAGCGCTTGCAGGGACACCTATCCATGCGCGACATGATACTACAAGAACCCCGATATTATACAACTGTTGATCAGAGCAGCCGCTCTTGACGCTATGCAAGAGTTAGAGCTCCTTACTACCAGTCGGAAGCAGCAACCAGGAAACTGCCAAACCGGTACCCTCACAATGATGAAACGTTGCCACCAACCAAACACATCGCAGGAAAATCACGGAAGCACCAATACTGAGGTCTGAGGAAAGAAAGGACAAAGCCGGAAAACACATCCTAAAGGAACAAGGGATAAGTCTCTACTCCTGTTCAATAGATGTGTGTGGAGTGTGAATCGGGCGATAGTTTGGTTTATCTACTCCAATTGAAAAAAAGAAAGTGGGGGTGGTGAATTGCTAAGTGTTAACTTGTTAAAGTCCAACAATCAGAGAAATTTCGGCCAAGTTAAAGAAGAAAGTAAGAGACGTAATCGTTCAATTAAGCATGACAAGTTTAAAATTAAGCAAAAAGAAAAAAAAAGAAAGAAAACATGACTTACATTCAAGAATATTTTCAAGAAAGTTGCAACCATCCCAGACATTTCTGCCAGGAATCTACGAAAATAATTTTTAACTTTTTGGTAATAAATAAATTATAAGTACTTTAGAATGGAGAATTACTTTTAAATCTATATATATATATATGTGTGTGTCTGTTTGTGTGTGCGTTTGTGTGTTTGTGTAAAATTTCACAGATAACTAAAAATATTTAAAAAAAGACAATATTAATGATAATAAAAAGCTTTACTTTAGACATTATTATTCATATATGTATATATAAATATATATATAGAGAGAGAGAAAGACAGGCAGACAGAGACAGAGAGAGAGAGAGAGTGAGGAAAAAGAATTAATATAGGAAAAATTGTCGCTTAACTGAACTTTCATCATGCCGACTACGAAGTGAAACGTATAAGAATGCGTTCACATATTAAGGTTTATCCAGTTTTTCAGTTAATATTTTTCATTATTTGAGGGTTTATATACTGTTATGGAATTTGTTACTTTTGTGTGTAAATTTGTGAATGTATAATTTTTTTTTATTTTTTTTTAATGTCATGTTATCTGATCATCTTCTTTCTTTTTTTCTCCTTTTTATTTCTAATTTTCTTTTCCTTGTTTCGTTATTTTCTGTTTTTTTGCTGATTTTCAAGGATTAGTGGATTTTTAATGATTTATCATTTTGTGGTGCATTGAACGCTTGGCTTTGAAGATGACGGTTGGATATTTGTGTGTGTGCGTGTGTGCATGCATGTATGTGTATGTATGTATGTATGTATGCATACATGTGTGTACATGCACGTTTACGAATGTATGCACTCGTGTCTCCGTACGGACTCGTCTCACTGTGTTTTTAAGAACGCGTCCTGATACCTTCGCACACCCGGCATGGTTATAGGTGTTAATTGTGTGTGTGTTTTACTGTATATTAGTGCATTTTTGTTGAAAAATTTATTGATTGAATTTTGTGCACATCCTTGTGCCATTATTACTGTTATTAATATCATTGATATTATTATATATAATATGTATACATATGTGTGTGTGTATTTGTGTCTGTGTACTTTCGTGTTGTTATGAGTGTAACAGTATTTTGGCTTTTATAGTGTGCTAGATGTATGACATTGCATCAAAAAAAAAATTACTCTGGTAACATGGAATTTCAGGACTCTGAACAACTGTGGACAGCTGCAGAATGTCAAGCAGGAGATTAGCAGATTGAATATCAGTATTCTGGGAGTGTGTGAAGCTAAATGGTCAAACAATGGTGATTTCGGCAGTGGCAACCACAGGATAATACTCAGGCGGTAAAAATGTTGAGAAAGGAGTCAGGGCATTGCTAGATAACTGAAAGAGTCTTCTTGGACAAACTGAAAGAAAGCTTTTCAACATTGCGGTTATTCTAGTGTATGCACCGACAACACAAAGCAAGACTATGAGGATATGAAGAAGCCCAGGAAGTGGGACAAAAAAACAAACTAATTTATTATATAACAATAAACGAGAGATTCAGAAATGTAATTGTTCATTGTAAAACTTTTTCAAGTGCCGACTGCGAAAGCAACAACCTCCCCCGGAGTAACAAGTTCAGCATATATACAAGAATAAAAAGTGGTATTAGACAAGGATGTATATTCTCACCGTATCTGTTCAACCTATACAACGAGACAATTCTGAGAGCTCTAGAGGTCCTGCCAGTATTCGTTATTGGCGGCTACAATATAAACAATATAAGATGCCCAGATGATACAGTGCTGATAGCAGATACAGGAAATAAACTAAATAACCTCATTCAGGCAGTAAGCGGAGAGAAAAAAACTACATATCAACTACAAGAAAACGGAATTCATGGTCATCAATAAAAATGAGAGCCCAAAATTAGTGGGGTCAAGTTATTAGGTGTGGCGAACTGTGTTTGTAATTGAACTGTGTCTAATAATGGTATTTATTTGTTGTTTTTCTTGGCATAAGCATTTAAGTTGTAAATAAATATTTATATGAGTGTAAGCGTCTACTCATTATTTCATTTTCTTTCTAGTAATTTAGTTTGGTTTTAAAGATGATTATAAATAAATTTTTCCAAAGACAGTTTGCAATTGCTGTTGTTTCTATTGTGAGAGATCACTCTTTTTATGATTTCCTATTCAATATTAGTGATTATATTATGTTTTTTATTGCCCCATATATAATTTGGTAGTATCATGTATTGAATGACGTTTTGGAATTGTTAAATCTTTAATTAAATGTTGTGTCGGTGGCTCCTATGATTTTTTTCTGTGTTAATATTGTTTGTTACGATAGCTTTTATATTAGATTATTGTATAAATATTTGTTGCTTAGTGGGCAGCTGTCTTTGTTTCGATATTTGCATTTAGCGATATTGTTTTGTTGGTTTATATTGTTGTAGTTATTATTGGTTTTGTTGAATATTATTAATATGTTTGTTTTTTATTTTTCCAATGTTATCCATGCAGCTGTAACTGATTTTGACAATGTTCTTGTCTATGATTTTTGAGAGTTTTCTGTGTTTGTGGAAATGATGTTTTAATTAATTTGAAGAATATTTTCCTGTTTTTGTTTTTATTGTACCAGATTATGTTTCTCTTTTGTTGCTTTAGTTTGATTTGTTTTCGTTTGTGTATTCAAATTTGTTGTAATAAATGTTATTCGTTAGTGTTGATTTGTTTTTTTTTCTTTGAATATTTTGATGTTGATAGAATTCGTTGATATTATTTTATTTATGGGTATATGTATGTGCTTAAATACGTTAGGATGTGCTCTTTATTAATATATATAAGGTTGTTGATTGCCTTTTTGTATGGTTTGTATGCTTTCTTGTTTAAATTGAATGTTATATGGAAGAAATTGACTAATTTTGATCAGATTTTATGCCTGTTTTAAATGCTAATGTGCTAAGCATTTTTAAGATTATTTTTCTTATTTTTCTGAAGTTCTACCGTTACTGTTTCTTACGATTATTAAGCCGTAATCACTGTATAAACTTATATCTTTTTTGTTAATGATACTTTCTAATTTGTTGATGATATATTTGCCTATGATTTCACATTTTTTAAGCTAACAAAACTGCGCTTGTAACGTCAAATCAGTGATCTTTATTGACATTGTTCCTATAATTACTGCTTTGCTTTTTCGTCCATATTTTGTTGTTGTAGTAAAGTATTACTGCCTTCAGTATTTGAACATATCTATGTTTGTTTGAGATGTTTATGTGTTGTTTCGTAAGGTCTAGAACATC
Source organism: Ascarosepion bandense (assembly GCA_037127315.1). Classification (NCBI taxonomy): domain Eukaryota; kingdom Metazoa; phylum Mollusca; class Cephalopoda; order Sepiida; family Sepiidae; genus Ascarosepion; species Ascarosepion bandense. The sequence goes on from JBBBDQ010002324.1 coordinate 3,077,172, forward strand.
GTTCAGTGTTTGTTCATTGATGGATGCTTGGATTTTATATCTAGTTGTATAAAAAGGTTTCATTTGTTATTAATGTTGATAAGACAATTATTTTTCTTTTGTGTTTTCAATTGGTTTATGCTTAGCGTACTTCTTACTTGTGTGAATATCTTTTACTATTTGCTTTCTTATTTTTTAGTTGGTTTTTGGGGGATTAATTTATCTGCATTTTAGTTTTTAAGAGGTAATCACTGTAGTCTTTTGTTCGATGAATATTTTTGCTTTCGGTAATTGTTTGATTTTGTCACCTTGTTTTAGTTTGGTGACTATGTTTCTTGCTTATTTCTTTATGTTGTTTTCCCTTTCGTTGTTGTTTTTTTTAGAACTTTTTTAAAAGTGTTTTTTGTGGTCACTTGTGTCTTATTGTAGATAGTTCTAGATCTGTCGTCTTGGATATATATTTTTCGTTAGCTTATCATTTTTAAGTCTTTTCCATTTCTTGGGGGTGTTTGCTGTTAGTTTATATATATATATATATATATATATATATATATATATAAAACTAATAATACCGCCTTCCAACTTTAAAAAACATATCAATAAACTTGCTACTGCAAACGCTGATGAAAAACGATCTTACAAACTTCAAAAGATTATAGGTGACTATCAGCCTGGCAACCTTTATGAAAATGTAAAAATCTATACGTGGTTTGACGTCATAGAACCGCATTACTAATTTAGAACCCGCGTGTGCTATTCGGTGACTGTTATCGCTGTACAGCAATGTTTTATGCCAACACAAGATAATGTCATCTTTGATAATGGATGTGTTTATGTTAACGTCCCTGTAACCAGTCTGAAGATGGCTCATGTCAACCGAATGTCTATCGTAATAAAAAATATCCAAGTATTGGACAGTTTTTCTTTATTTTCACATGCAATTAAATCCAAAATACGAAGTTTGGAACTGCACATGATTAAACACAATATTTAACAATATATATTTAGATAATTATCTGCTGCCTCGATACACTATATATATATATATATATATATATATTCATATTGTCCTTTTTACAGACATACTCTGAACTTTTACATACACACACACACTTAAATATATATATATATATATATATATATATATATATATATATGTTGGTATATATGCATCAGTGTGCGCTTGTATGCCTGCACGTACACATGTGTTCATCTGTGTGCCTGTGTGTGTTCGTGCACATGTGCGTGTATGTGCACGTACGCGTCTGTTAATCTGTGTGCGTGTGTGTGTTCGCGTGCATATGTGTGTATATGTTACAAAGGACCAGGTAGCAATTTGATCGTTAACTTTTCTTAATTAAGCTGTAATTTTCAAAGGAAATCAGGTCTGGTTTGGGAGAGGTTGGGTAATATGTTCTTGGATACATCAGTTGATGTCCAGAGGCAAATCAGAAGGGTTTTTTCTACTGATTAATTAAACAGACGTCATCGTCCTAATGAAGCAATCTTTTGCTAATCGATAAAGGCAAAATATCCTGTGTCACTGAAAAGAGTTGCTATTTGATCTGAAGAAAATGAAAATACTGTTTGCTCAGTATTTTCTTTTTCAAATCCCAGTTGCGAAATATTTGTAACAAAGACGAAAACATAAGTGTGAGATGTTCGCTATACATTCTTGATTAGGCAAGAAACATCAAAAGAATCTCTGACAACAGAAACCATCAACGAAAGGGCTGCAAAGAACTGAGTTCCTATCCCAGTTGATGTCATCTATATTCGCTTTATACTGTCTTGCTTAACAGAGGGTGAATTCACTCTCTTCTACTCCGGTCTATCTTCGTAGATTCCAATCTGCTGGCAATAACGTCTAGGCGAATAAAACTCAGTCCAGGATTCTTCAGCAATGTTCATTCTTCATAGACGAGTAAAAACGGTTTGTCAAATGAACGGTTATTCTCTTGAAACAGCTATTACTGTATACAATTTTGACTCCCTCGGCAATTTTTATTTTTAAGAAGCAATTGTCTGAATTTTAATATAACCCAAACATAAACAAATTTTGAGAATTGACAGCAAAGATATTAAACGCTATCTATTTACTAAATTGAAGAAAACAACTATTTTGCATAGTTATTTGAAAAAAATAATAAATATTGCGTTGTTTACATATTTTTACAATTTTGTAATTTTCTATAAATTTTTGAATTAAAATATTTTTTTCAAATTCATTTCTTTATAAAATGGTAAATAAGATTCTATAAAATGTAAGTAATAAATATGATATGGAACTTACATCACGTATTTTTACAATCTTGAAAATAAAGTTTCCGAGGATGAAAAAAATAATGCAGAAATAGAGGCCTCCTTTTGACACACAATTTTTTGCGAGAAAGAATGTTACACATTGGCGATTCTTTTTGTCATTGTTTTTTTTAATATTATAAAAGAAAGAGACAATAGCAAATAACAACTCTTGCTATTGAGATACTATGGCACCTCGTTAATGCATTCATTGAAGCAACGAATCAAAATAGATAAACTGATAGTGCCAATCTCAAGACGACTTTGGTAAGATGTTGGCATTCCAATTCTAACTGGGCATTCCATTTGGCAATTCAACGTTTACAGCTATAAACATTTTCTCACAGTTTTAAATCCAGAAAACACTAAGTGTTTTATCGATATTTAGAAAAACAATTAGAAAACTCCTATTTTTGTTAATGAATGTCTTTATTGAAATAATATCATTTGAATTCCAAATTTGGTCTAAAGAATCTTTGCGCAAACATTCTGATTATCAAACACTTTGATTATCGCATGATTATTTGAAAATTAAATTCCTTTCTGCCAGAAGGCTGTCACATATAGTCTGGCTATCCTGTTATATATTTAAAGAATGATGATAAAATTCAAAGTACATTCAGTATAGTTATTGGTCCTGACCTGACTTCATTGTGTCTTTTCTTTAAATACTTTCATGGTAATTGTTCTGATTAACTTTTCGCTATGCTACATAGAATTATAAAATCTAAGAGCAGTACTAGATTAACAAGAAGAATTCATCAACTTTGAGTTGAAATGACGAAATGCAACCGTAAATTTTATGCTAAATGTTTCTTCTCACAGACTTCTCTTCTAGAAGAACTTTCCTTAAGTTTCACGCTTTCCAGCCACCTTTACTCTTCAACAATCTAAATGCAATGTCAATCATTATCTACTGTTTTCCTAATGACTCTTCTTTTATTATTCTCGCCCATCAATAAAGTTGCTCTTTTTTATTCTTTCACACTCATTAATTTCTTGTAACTTAGTGGTTTTATTCCTTTGCTTGGGGTGAAGTGATTAAAAAAAGAATAATTTCTATATATTTTATGACATAAAAACATATTGGAAACAGAATCATTTCACTATTTTAATAATTATATTAATTATGTTTAATTTCTAACAACAGCTTTCATTAATAAACATATTGCATAGTTTGCTCTAGTGTTGTGTCGGTGAGGTAATCACTAAATCCACTTGGTTTAACGTTAGTAAATTTTCTAAAATATATTTCGGAATGCATTCATGAATTTCAGTAAATTAAAAAAATTATGAAAATATTAGTATAAGATATATATATATATATATATATATATATATATATATATATATATATATAAATTTCGTTAAAAACGACAGACAAGAACTATTTTACTAATACTTGATTTAATTTTTCTAGTATTCTGACATGTTTCCTTTTCACAGAAGATAAAGAATGAATACATATATAGAGAGAGAAAAGCAGACAGATCTGTTTTGCAGCTTATCAACATAGTTAGCCGATTGCTTCTAGCCAGGATTGAAACCCGAATAAATTGACATCAGTCAGCGTTTGTACCACTGAGCTCTCGGTAGTCGGTAGAGGAAGGCGGACTTTAGCGTGTTATATACAATGTATGCACACGCCAGTAGCCTTGGGTGTTCAAATTTCTCACGAATGAACGATATATATATATATATATATATATATATATATATATATATATATATATATATATAATGGTAATTTTTCTTTCGCTCCGATCTTTTGGAACAATGTAGTTTGTGGCCACTGTGATGTGTGTGGGTATACTTGTATGTTTGTATATATATATATATATATATATATATATATATACACATGCTCAATACATGGAAATTCATATAAATTCCGATATAAGTATATACTTATATTTCTAGTTTACTTTGTAAACTCATATATATATATATATATATATATATATATATATATATATATGAAATAAAAATTAAATATCAAAATATCATATTTATAAAGCAAAATGAAAAAGTTGTCATGCTTAAACGTAATCATCAGGTTGTCTTAAAAAAGATTTTCCCACAGTAGGTTGCCACAGTAAGAATAAATAAGGAAGAGATCTAGACGAGATGCCTCTATGTTGGTTACTGTCCAAACGCGTAATAGGCTGAGTGATTGAGAGATTTAGCGTTTATACTGCAGCAAGAGCAGTAACAGAGTTTTTCAGTCACTTGGCATGGTGATAGAGCTACTGATAGCCTTAGAAGAATATGGCATAGAAAAAATTACCAACATAAACGAAATTTATAGCAGTGGAATAATACCAGACGACCTATGCAAGTCGATATTTATAGCACTGCCAAAGAAACCAGGTGCAAACGAGTGTGAACTACACAGAACTATCAGCTTAATGAGTCACATTACAAAACTGATTGTCAGAATCCTGATGAACAGAGCCAGAAGCAGAATCAGGCCAGAGATAGGGCAGGAACAGTGCGGGTTCGTTAAAGACACTGGAACAAGGAACGCCATATTAGGGTGCTCTCCGAAAGAGCAATACAAGTGAAGAAAGAATTATACCTATGTTTCATTGACTATGCGAAGGCATTCGACAAGATACGACACAAAGAATTGATGGAGATGCTCGGCAGCCTAGACATTTTCGGGAAAGACATCAGAGTAATTAAGAATTTCTACTGGCAGAAAACGGCCTGCATACGGACAGGTAACGATCTCAGTAGATTTACAAAGATAAAAAGAAGCGTAAGACAAGGATGTGTCTTTTCACCGGATTTGTTCAACCTGTGCAGCGAGAATATTTTGAGGACCCTAGACGACACGCCAGGATTTGCTATTGGAGGCCACAACTTGAACAACATAAGGTATGCAGATGATACAGTGCTGATTGCAGACACTGAAAGGAAACTGCAGGACCCCCTACAGAAGGTAGCGGTGGAGAGTGACAAAAAAGGACTACAAATACACTTTAAGAAAACTGAATGCATGGTCATCAGCAAAAGGTGCAACCCAAAATGCCAAATACAGGTGGGGGATACCAGAATAAAGCATTAAGTATCTAGGAAGTGTTCTAACAGGAGATGGAAAGTGCGACACAGAGATCAGAAGGTGAATTGGCATGGCAAAGGGCGCGTTCCAGAAGCTGAGCAAAGTACTAACACACAGGAAAATTTCACTAGAAACAAAGAAAAGAGTGCTGGATTGCTATGTGATGTCAGTTCTACAATACGGTAGTGAATGCTGGACAATATCATCAAAAATGAGGACAAAACTTGAAGCAGCGGAAATGTGGTTCTACAGAAGGATGCTGCGGATATCGTGAACTGAACATGCAAGCAACGATGAGGTGTTGGAAAGAATGGCAACCAAAAGGAAATTAATACCGAGCATCAGGAAGAGACAACTGAAGTTCCTGGGACACGCAATGAGGAAGGAGAGTTTGGAGAACCTGATACTGACTGGCCAGGTAGAAGGAAAGAGAGACAGAGGAAGGCAGCGGATAACATATTTGCAGGGCCTGGTCGGGTGGATGACGGAACGGGGGTTACCAGGAGTAACAGGAACAAACATGCTGAGGGCCACAAGGGAAAGGGAGACGTCTAGGGTCATGATCGCCTACGTCCTGAAGGGACAGGGCACATAGAAGAAGAAGAAGATGCAGAACTAAGGAGAAAAAGGAGAGCGGTAAAGAAAGAAGAGATAGCTTATTGTGTTTAGAAGAGAAAAACGGAGACAGAATTTGAAATGGACAGGAGATTCAAGATTGACCTCCTTAACCAGAGGGAGATGTTCTCTGATAAAATCAACCTGGCTATTCATGTGGACATTGGAGTCCTTCCTAAAAAGAGGAAGGTATCCATGAATCAAGAAGTCAGAAGAGCGAATTGTAGGGTTGATGTTAGTTTCGCAGAGAGCTACGATGTCAGAGGAGAATTTCACACTTCAGATGTTGATACGGATACCACGGACGTTCGTGAAAGTAATTACTCAAGAAATTACTCAAGAGCTCGTGCTTCTAACAAACAGTCGGAAGCAGCAACCTGAAAACTGCCAACCCGATTCTCTCAGTATGAAGAGGCATTACAATCATCCGCACACATTATAAAAACTTGTGACAGCACCACTATTAGGACCTGAAGAAAGGAAATAAATCGAGAACCCTTTTCTAAATCGTAGAGTGTCTAATCCTGTTTAAGGGAAGATGAAAAGGAGGATTAACAACCGGTCGATTAAAGAACATATCTACTGCTATAGAAAAAATATAAGTTTTAATTTAGTATGACCATGAAGAACTAAGTATTATAAATTACTGATTAAATAAAGGATAAAAACAGATAAGGAAATGGCTCGGAAAACTAAAAACTAAATAAATAGAGTATAGTAGTGTAGCCTAAATTTATGAACAAATTGATAGCGAGACAGACCGTCCGATCATTAAAATTGTAGATGAAGGTCTGAACACAAAAAAGCTTCGAATCAATGTACAGAGTCCCTCAAAAATCGATGACAAACATAATTTTTGAGGGACTCTGTACATTGATTCGAAACTTTTTTGTGTTCAGACCTTCATCTACAAGTTACCCGACTTTGGTTGAATTCACATAAGGACTCTTGAAGGAGAAGAGTGTGTAATCTCTAAGCATTTCGATGATTTCTGCCGTACCTACGAAATCGACTCAAAATATTTTTACATGCATCAAAAGTTCATGTCATGGTCAGCAAGTGACCCAATTTTGGTTGAAATCGGACCAAATATTTCGGAGGGTTTGTTAGAATGGAGACACACAAACACACGCACAGACAGACAGGCATATCCATTTTATATATAAAATGACATTATTGATATATTTACTTCAAAATTTCAGAAAACACTAGAATAGTCGGAAAATGCATCGGAAATAACGTTATGCCCGAATTAACGAAAATGCATCTGAAATAACGTTATGTCAGAATTAACGTTCTCAAAGAATAAAACAATAAGCAGAAATGACAAACGCTCCTTCATTTTTATTCTGTTAATCATATGAATTCGAGTCTTTGCTCTTAGATTGTCTTTTATGTGAGCGTTTACAGAAAAATATGCTTTCTTGTTGAAATTAACAAATTCTCATTGATTTTCAATCATTGAATATTCCTGTCCCTTTTAGGAACCGATTTTTTCTAGAACACCCCAGAAGTAGCGCTAAGTGGCTTACACGTTCAAGAGTCCACTTTGCATGATTTCAGGTACAAAACCGGTTTTTAATGAGACTATATATATTCTGTCCATTATGTTTGACTTATGGAAAGTATATTGACTCAAGGGATGTAAATCTAAGAATCTACAATATTTGAAAAATTGATGAATTATACATTTTGTTATGATGGGTCAATACAAAACATTGATCCACATACACTTTGTGGGATCTGATTGAGAGGGAACGATAAGAAGCAGCTAGTAGTCAACAGATTTTGTCATTCTTTGAATATATTATGTCGGATTATATAATTCATGTTTCCATATAAAAAAAAATAATATTAACATTTTAAGTCATACTAATGTTTATACGATGTATGAATTATGTATAAATTATGCAGATTTTAACATAATTCTGAGTTTGTTGAAATATTTACAATAGTTTGTTTGCTGGTAGATAAGTCGAAGGCTCGTCATTATATTGCAAATTCATATAGACGGTAATGTGGTTCTTGATATTTACTTTTGAACTGAAAATGTATAAAGATTGTTGAATGATATAAAACGAAAAAATGTTTAAGTGAAAAATTTTATAAATTTCAAACGAGCGTAGTTCTAGCTGCTCGGCTAATAAATTTTGAATGTTTTCTTATAAGAGAACTGATAATTTTACTATTACCATGTGTTGTAAAATAAAACGACTTCAAAAGAGAAACATTATTGGTTAATGCGAAGACAACATTGCAAACCATGAAAAATTTGAACAGATCAGCGGACAAAAAAACAAAAAACAAAAGAAAATTGTAAATTTGTAAAAGAAAAAGACAAAAAATAGATATATCAGAATAAGAAATCGAAAAACCAAGTCAAATTTGTGCACAAATACCATCGGGAAAGAAATTAATCAATTTCTTCTCCCTCCAGCTATGGGTTGAATAAGCAGCACAGATTGGGTTTTTATAGCCTTGGTTGGTAACGAGTCTATCGCAGAAAATGATGGCAAGTCAGTCATGTCTCAAGAGATACATGAATGACAAAGCGTGTATCACGTATGATAATTGACTGACTGACTGTTAAAGGCAGTCAAAATTCATGTCACTTAACATTTGATGATGGTATCGTGACGAATACAAATAATTGCTTCAAAATCTTCAAAAAATTGATTTGTAAAGTAATATCATAGGCCCTAACCAAGAGTTTTAAGGTCTCATAATTTTACAGTTGAAAGTTGTTAAATGAAACCGTAAGTTCTATTCTATCATTTCTTCTTTCGTATTTATCACATACAGAATTATCTTTCAGTTTCTTAATTTTCTATCAACTTTGATTATTAAAATTAACATACAATATTTATCGTCATCTTCTGTCTTCTTATTTTCTCATCTTGTATTTTTCATCCTCCTTAATAATGTTTTCTTTCTCTGGTATTCTCTCAGACTAAGTAATTTCTTACGTCTTAGTGGAAATATTGTCTTGTTTGGGTTTAAATGATTAAAATGTCAGCCAAGATAATTACCCATTCACCTTCTGAAAAAAAGCTGATTAATGCTGTCAAACTAGTAAAAAAACGTTAATGACATTAAATTAATAAAAAAAAACACAGCATATCTAAATATTAATACATTTGTAGAGAAAGAATAGATGTTTTTACTAATCCGACAGATTTTAATGACATAAAAGTTATTTTAATGGGTACTCGTATATGAATAGAAGCGCCATTTATTTATTTAACAGTATATGTCGTCTACCTGCCTGAACATTCAAGAAGAAAAATATAGGTTATATTTCTCTCTAATTACAATTTTCGGATATTTGGGCGAGTAGACGAAAATAAATACATATATTGTTTAATCAATAAACGGTGCGTCTAGTCAAATACAAGTATCCACTAAAATAACCTTTACGTAACAAATAATAATAATGGGTATCAATAATTAATATTAGATAATATTAATTGATATATTAGATATTAATATTGTTGCTGATCTTTAAAATAGATATATCATATCATCAATATCCAAAAAGAGACGTCTATATTTTTTTCGGAAGTCTTTAGATGCGGAAGTATTATTACCATATTCATTGCTTTTCAAAGCAGCTTGCACATCTTTGTTGTTATACTGATATTTCGCCCGTCTTACTCTATGACCATCTTCATGTCTGAGTTCTCGTATTCGATAATCTATTTAAGCACAGCGCATTTCATACAATCCACAGGCATGGATTGTTTTTCTTCTTTCCATTAACGGAGATAATTGGTATCAATTAATATGTCGCTGTATGTGTAAGATTTGGTTTTGTTATATTGAAAAAGAGTGGGACCTGTCGCCATAGTTGATACGGAACTTGTACTTTGACTCAGTAAGTAAAGGAAACTTCAAAGTACACAGCAAGAGACTCAGACCTAGAGAAAATTACGGAAAGAAGAATAATTACTTTATTAAATGAAAATGATAAGACAAAGAGAATTGTTGACTTTAAATTGTCTATCTCGCGAAAAGACAGGCTGAAGGAACGAAGCAGGCCAACAGAACAAACTTAGAATACGGCACACCTTCCACTTCACATAGGCCACCTTACTAGTTTGATTGCTTATAGTAGTAGGCTACAAGCTAACGATAAAATCTGATTTACTCCAAGGAACTCTTTTGTTCTTAGGTCGTACGTCACGATCTTGCTAAATGGTAATTGTTAAGCCACAAGCGTTTGACTTAAAAAAAACTGCATCCTGTCAACAAACCTAAAGTCAGGTCTAAGCTTCAACGCAACAAAAAATTACCGGCTTTAGTAACCTACAATATCTTAAGATCTACTGCAAATAATGTTATAGCATAAACTTTAGAGTTTAGTGCCTGAAAAAGTGAGAATTTTTGTAGAATGTAAAATAGGCCACATTAACACCGAAAAAATTGTTATGATCTTCGAGACATATAGGATATTGAGCAATTTAAATATATATTTCTTTGGATTTATTGATAAATAAAATAAAAACGATGTTGAACTTAAGTCTTTGTAAAATAAAACAGTAAACTTCAAAAACTGGTTATAGGTATTAAAAAAAACATATATTCTATTCCGAAAATGACATGATATATTGGCATTATATAAATGCAATTATATCCTGAAACTTCAGTTGGTTATTACTAGTTTTATCATGAAATTGATAAACTGCTTAAGAAAAATAAATAAACAGAATTTTTTAATCATGTGGATTATTTCTATTTCTCTATTTTGTATATTTTATATGTAAATATACATAGAAATGAAAGATCAAAATTTTCAAGTTAAATTGTCAGTTAAATGCACAAGAAACATTGGATAGAACTCGATTGCGTATTAAATATGGGGTCGGCATTTCATTTATGAAACCACCAAAAAATGGATTTTGACACGTCTTTTTCTATCTAATTATAATTTCTAATTTATTTAATTCATTTACTTTAGCTTTTTGTCTTCATCTTCGTGTCGTCCGGATGGAATCTATCTTTATCTGAGTATTTTTTTCATTTCTTATTTATTTTTATTTGTTTTCTTCCTCTAATTGTCTGCATGTAATCAATATTTATTTGACAGAGCTTCTATTTTATTTCTTCTACTTCTTTTATTCTTCGTGTCGTCTGCATGTAATCAATCTGACAGCGTTTTTTTTTTTTCAATTTTTCATCATCTTTCTTCTTCTTCGTGTCGTCTGCATGTAACCAATTTTTATCTTACCAAGTTTTTTCTTCATTTTTTCATCATTTCTGCTATTTCTTCTTTGTGTCGTCAGCCAGTAACTAATCTTTATCTGACAGATTCTTCTTCTTCTTCTTCTTCTTCTTCTTCTTCTTCTTCTTCTTCTTCTTCTTCTTCTTTGTAGCTTATAATAAGGTTTTTCTTTTATCCCTCCTGTCCTTGCTCTGTCCTCCATTTAAATAAGTTCATTATCGGAAAATAAAATATAAAGTCACCATTCAGCCGAGAATTAAATAATTCCTGCAAGTATTTTCAGATATGAATTGTCAAGGATTATATGAATCAGTGTATCTAAATTTCGGCTGGTTAAGTAATTTTTGAAAGCAGAGTATAAAAATCAGGATTTAATTCCTAGTACATACAACAGTTAATACCAGTTTTAAATAGTACCATAAAATTTCCTTACTGTTGAATTGCCAGCCAAACGTGGGATTTCTTATATAGTTTATATAACTATTAAACGTGAAGAATCATTTTGAGGTACACTCGGTTCATTTTGTTTCAAGTTTGAGGTCCTCACCTTGTAATGGGAACTGAAATATTGAAAGTAATTCCAGGCACATATATTTTAAAATATCAGTTCGAGATATAAACCTTACCTCAAATATTTAGTCGAATTGTTTTTCGAATAATTTTTATCATTTGAAAAAATTCCTTTAACCTTTTCAAATATAGACATTTTCACGCACTATTATATTTTATGATGTAAGTTAATGTCTTTACAAGTACAGTCTTTCGATGTCTTTCGATGTCAGTGGAACGTCCATTTTTAGAAATTTAAGAGATGTTTATATTACTGTATATATATATGCAATAATATTACGTCATTTACATTCATTTTTAACTTAAAGTATATAAAGATCACCATGGTCCATACTAAAGTTATAACATCAAATAAAAGAACATTATGAAGATAATGGGAATTTTGCACTTGATTTTGCAAAACCTTTGAAGAAGGATCAAAGAAAATCCTAAAAGAATTTGACAGGAAAAAACGAGAAAAACTGCTTTATGAGTGTCATCTAAAAAAAATTGAAGAGAATTAAAAGCTAATAAGCAAGAAAAGCGTTTTGACAAACAAGAAAATATTTGAAGAATTGCGTATTACGAATGTAAATAGAGAAGAAAATGCAGATTATTAAGAATTTTGACGGAAAACATGAAAGCAAGTAGAATAACATCTTCATGTAAACATCAGAAAGAGAAACATGAAATTTTGTTGACAAGTCAATGAAAACACACACGAACCCATTATGTCTCGCTCGATCTTCGTTGTTATTTTTTTTAGTCCTGCACAAAGAGACATTGGTTAATAAAAGTGTCGAGTAAGACTTTCTTGAGCCAACTTTGAAATTCACCAATCGACCAAATTATATGGATTTACGAACCTGTATTGTAAATATTTCCCTCAAATTGACATAGAATCTAGAATATTAGAACTACTGAGAAAATTCCTATCTATCTATCTATCTATCTATCTATCTATCTATCTATCTATTTTCTAATTATTTCATGCTAACACAACCATTAAACGCTTCTTTTACAATTTCATTCGCATGTCTTGGCTCAAATGCGTGGCCGTACATGATCAACAATACGGCAAATTGGGATCACCTTCCCAAATAATAAGAGACAATGTGACTATGGTTAGAATTGAACTAGCGGCGCACGATTAGAAGAAAAGGTTATAGCCACTCACCTTACATCAATATATATATATATATATATATGTTTGGCTTTATGAAAATATTTATTTCAGCCTAATCTGGCACATGACGAAAGTAGATGAGTCACCTTTAATAATTAGGTTCCCTTGTCTGGAAATAAAAATTCCTTTAAAACAAGTGTTCACGGTTAAGCAATATCTTTCCACTGCATCACAATAATCGTAAGTTTTTGAGAATTCTGAGTTTATTTCAGCATTATCTTGCCTTATTTTTCAAATGCAATAATTTTAATTTGCGTGTCCATGTAACGGATATCATGGGCAAATCTGTTTTTATTGATGTTATGGATTTGTATCTGAAATAAAGAGTAAAGTGTTTGTTAGTGAGCGTAGAAACGGGCAAAAGGTAGGAGAAAGTCTATAAATATTATTAATATCTCTAATAATGGCTAGTGTTACTGAAATATTCTTGAACACAAAACTTATGACTCTCTCAGATAATTTACTGTAGACTGTGCAACTAATTTTACGCAAACTAAAATACTATATAAAGATTAAACAGATTTTGTCGATCGATCTTCCGCCTTACAGAGAAATACGTTATATATATATATATATATATATATATATATAAAACAAATGATTATATCAACTAATATAAAGGTACGCAAAAGAAAAAAATTAAGTTCTTTCTAAATTGTGTACATGATCAACATTACAAAAGAGAAGAGCGTTATTTAATAAATCTACCTTCAACTTTCATATGCCGTCGTATGTGATTGTATGTCTGAATCATGTTGTTCTAGTTCATGTTAGAAATCATGTTAACAATGGCAGTTTTCGTAAAAATACTTTTATTGTGAGATGGTTGTCTGGTTCCTTTCTCGAAAACAGGTCAGACGTAAGCGTCCAGTGAATTTGAGACGCAGTCGCTGGCGAATAGTCCTCATAAGAGAAGTTAGTTAACGCGCAACATACACACACACACAGAGAATCACACACACACATACATACATACATATATATATATATATATATATATATATATATATATATCATAAAACGTATACTTAAGTAGCAATATTTTTCCATTTTTGTTTTATTGTTTGTTTATATTTTTTTCTCTAGTTTGCGCGTCTAAACCGCCGCATCTGTATGTTATTCATGTAAAAACTGCCTAAACTTGAAAATACATTTAATCAGATATTTTCGACCATCTTTCCCTATTATCAGTACTTTATCAATTATAGCATTACGGTAAAACATTATGTTAACATGTTTTGGAAAGGCAATAATTAAAAGTTTCTATGTCATTTCTATAAATACTTTCATAGTAAAGCTATGTCATTTCTATAAATACTTTCATAGTAATTGTTATGATGAGATTTTTCTCTAAACTTTTTTATTTTAAGCGCCGTACGAGACGAGATCTCATTAATTTACCCTGAAGATTGAAGACATTACAATAATGCCTTTATGAAACTTCGAAGTCGGCATGACTGAAATAATACTGTTCGGCTAAGTGACAAATCTCTTCACATCATATATATATATATATATATATATATATATATATATATATATATTAAGGAAACTCAACTCGTCATTTAAATTGGTTATAAGTATTTATAAGATATTATAAAATGAAGCTAAGTCTAAAGACAGTCAGATTTGTATGTACATATGTGGATGTGTGTGCATGTGTGCATGTGGATATAAGTGGGTATACATGGGTGTGTTAATTTGTGGGGTTACACATGCATACGTATCCATGGAATTGGGAGTGAGCGTTTTAATGACTTAGTGGTCAACATCTTCGAGACTGGTCTGATACCCGCAACTGAAATAATGCCAATGACTGTCTTTATTTTTACTTATTTTTCTCTTCAGTTAAAAGAAGTGCTTATTCCGGTAAAAAAATTGTACCAAATGGAACGAATATTGTGTGGTCTGATGAAATGAGAAAATTTAGCTTATTGAAATGAATTATAAATTTGAACCAATGAAAATGACGTGTTGAGTTTTCCTTTATAAATATCATATTGTTCTGGATAACATATATTGTGCTCTCTATAGAGATATAACACGTAATATTTTATATTAAGTTGATCTTGGATTATCCTCGCTGTTTACGGACTGGACATCTATCCCTATATATATATACAGTACTGTGCAAAAGTATCAGGACAAGAACTATTCTCTCTTTTATGAGGCATCAAAATAAAGTTTAAAATCACCACTGTCCTAACAAAAGTATTAGAACAGGGGTGATTTTCCTAAAAAACCTCACTGAAATTAAATACAGTGTGAAAAGCCAAATCTTTGTAATAATTGTTTAACTAAAATGGAAGAGGAAGGTCATAAATCCGAAAAAATAATAGTTTGCATGTAAATCCCAAAGGATCCTATTAATATTAATTTATTTTCCTATGTTTTGTTCTTGCTGATGAGATGCGTGTTAAATTTGCTCGTTAAAATGCCCATCCGATTTTGAAACATTTTATTTGTAATTTATACACACACTCACACACACACACACACACACACACACACATATATATATATATATATAAATATATATATATATATATAAAGCTCTTACATGTCAATGCACCGATTGCTTAATATTAGACATGCAATCAGTAGAAATATTAGACATAAAAATTGAACATTACAGACAATAATTCAGAACAAGTCACTCCTAATATCAGTCAATTTGTAAATTAATTGATCTACTCTCGCATATAAATATGCACACACGCACACACGGGCACATTTCTTTCTCTCACGCACATACTTTTGTTTCTTTCTTTATTCGCTATTGCGTCAGTCTATATATAATAAATCTTTTTTCTCTTATCATTTGTCCGTTTCATAAATAGCCTTGACTATAACCAATTAAATTTACACAGGTGCGAAACGTACCTTTTATCTCCCAAGTGATTTCTCTCTAATGTTCACAGCTGTAAATATTTTGCTCTATTTTCTCTCGTCTACCTATCAGCAAATGAATTTTAATAGATATTTACTAAGCTTAGTTTAGTTTTCTATCCAGCCACGCTATTTAAAATTAAACGTCAAAATTCTGTAATGCGTCAATTGTTCAAGTTTATAGAGCTTAACTGAAAATCAAAACATGAAAGAGAGGTCAAGCAAATAGTTATTATCCCAACTTAGGTGTTGGCGGTGAACAAAAGTTAATATAAGTATTTAGCAACTATGTCAATCACTCAACAGTTTAAATATCTACAAATCTCGGTGCGTTTCTTCGTAAAATATGCGAGAAAACTAATATATAAAATCTGTATATAAGCTGGCGGTTTTTCTGAATTTTATAATTCAATAATTCACCATAACACAATATGAAATACCTTTTTATATTTCTGTCAGTTTTAACAAATGTCATCATCAAAAATTCAAACTCTTGTTACAATGATTTCTTTTGCATTGCCTGTAGCCTCGCAAGCAGACGTTTGACAATATTGGATTTGTGCCACACTTAATCTGAAAATAAATAGCCTCGGAATTTAAGAACGGGTATAAGTTTAAGAATTTGAGTTTGCCCTAACTCCAGTTATTCGACAATATATGATCTTTTGGACTTGATCAAAACATTTAATAATTTCTTATTAAATGATTAGTTGTAGGTAGTTTCATTATTTCTAATTTTTTTATGGAAAAAGTAATAGAAAACAGATAGACAAGTTTACCTTGACACTCCTTTTAATAATTAAGCTATATCAAGTGGATTTGAGGGCTTGATAATTGTATATAATAAGAAAACAGTCTATAGCCGCTGGGTGTGGGTTTTAATGTCCACTATAATATTTACATACACGCTATCTGTAATATGGAGCAGTTTAGCCCTTAAATACATCATAACTGAATATATATATATGTGTGTGTGTGTATTTTGGCAGCATTTTTTCATTAATACAGGTTTCATTGAATAATATAGACAAGTTCTGCCTATTTGTGTAAGATCCGTTCGTATGATCTGATTAGCTTGATAGTGTTGTCATGGAAAGACGACAAGAAATCGCAATAATTGTTGATTTTTTATCAGGTCTGAGGTTTCAGCTTACATAAGCCATTATCAAAGGATGAACATTTAATGTTCAGTGAACATAGAACATTTAAATTATTATTAACAGAGTGGAGTTATACAGAGAAAATTAAAATTTGTGTCGCACATGGCAGTAGGTCGAGAAGGAATGGTGGTAGTGAGTTTTTGGTCAATTGCGTGCATAGTGGTATGAGAGATTGGTCTGGGAACTGCTGCTACTATGGTGTAGGGGGTAAGTATAATAACTATGACCTCTATAGTTGATTATAGGCATTGAAGCATGTTAGTGGAGGTGTCTAAATTTATTTTATTTAGGCTAGGTTTAAACTGTTTGATGTAGATAGCTTCTAGAATTATAAGTTTTCGTTTATTATTTTCTTGTCTAAGTATATGCGTATTTTCAACAAGTGTTTTCCTAAGAAGTGTGTGTTCATAAACACTAATATCTCTCCAACAGGCCCCAACAAAATAATTAAATTTATCATATATTACGCTAAATCCACAACATTCAACTCAATCGTCCGCAACGACTCCTACCCCACCGTTAGCGATTTGCAAAAAAACAATGTAGTGTATAAATTCAAATGCCCCTTTCTAGAATGTATCTCTAACAAACTAAATAATACCTACATTGGACATACTACTAACTCGCTTTCGCGGAGACTTACATTGCACATAAATGAAAATTCTAACATATTCCGACATTTAAAACACCACGGCTATCACACACACTTCTTAGGAAAACACTTGTTGAAAATACTCATATACTTAGACAAGAAAATAATAAACGAAAACTGAGGGCTGAGCGGTGTGAGTGCCAGTCGACCGTGCAAATTAAGAAAGTAGGCACAAAAGCAAGGAAAGGAGACGGCAATAGCAAAGAATGATGACAAACGCAGATGGTCAGCGAGAGACGATGCAAATTGGGTCTTTATTTTTTCTTAAACGAATGGTAAACAGTAAGGCGATGGAGGTTGTGTATCTGGAGCGGGTTTTTTTTTTTGTTTCGTGGGAAAATTAAGTTTTGGTGTTTGTTTGAAAAGAGGTCTTTGCTATTTTTAGCACACGTGGGTCGTGACCGTTCTCTGCCAACAGGCGTATCCGGTATTGTTTACACAAAGTGGGAGTGATTATCGGGCAAACCGTAACATAACTCTAAAGAAAAAGAAGTGGTATTTTCATGCCCGTTAGGCATCAGGATATTGGGAGCCCTGTATTGCGAACTCCACCCAAAATAGTTAAATGTAGGTTTGTTTCGTTTTATTTTTTCGCCAAGTTAACTTATCACTGGTGTGGATGCTCAATGGCCTCTTTTATTTTTGCCCCCACTTTCTTTAGTTTTGTTCCTCATTGCCTTCCTTGTTAGATAACTAGAAATGTTTGTTCCCTGGTGGATGCCGGGCACTTTTCATTTTTCTAGTGTGCGTTTCGTATTTGTTGTCATATCTGATTGAGTGTGTAAATATGTGTATAACTGGTCGAATAACCAGTTTTAAAGTCAAGCAAAAATTTTGTGCAGTTTACCGATATTTCTGTAACAATTAAGTATTGTGTTTTTTTAAATAATAGCATCCTTTTGTTTAGTTTCTTATATATATAGTATTACATATAATGTCAATGTTCATCGGGGTTTTCATCTTTAAAAGTTGTTATTCTATTTTCCACTGCTCACAAAGTTCACATATGCAACAATTTAGGACATCGTAGAGTCTTTAAAGTATTGTGATCTTTGTAGAAAGAAGGTAAGTAGAGGATGTTGTGTTTTGGTGCAAGGAATAAGTATAGTTAGTAATTTAGTCAGTGGTTGTAACTAATTAAATTTTTAAAATTAGACAGATGGAGACCAGTATTCCAATACCCACTTAACGCATTTTCCCGGATTCGTTCTTCTCGTTTCGTTTCATTTATATATATATATATATATATATATATATTAGAAGTAGCACAAAGTAAAGGGGTGACAATCCAGTTTGCAATGATTTACACTATGAAGACTGTTCGATACTTGGCAGATAATACTTTTATTATAAATTTATAATAAAATCATAGTTTACTGCAATACAAAAGCCGTTGTGTTCCGGTAATTTCTTATTAGCACCTCGTCAAGTGCCTGACGGGATGTTAATAAAACTGTGTGTTTCGTGCTCTTGTGTTGCAGTAAACTATGCTTTTATTATAAACATAATAAAAGTGTTGCCATATATATAAATTATTATTTGTTTAACATTGTTTTTAATACTTGTATTTCCGTAGAATATCTATTTATACATATAGTTAAAAAGTGCATGAGAATTTCCACTGGTCTTAATCGTTTGAAAAATATCAATCTTCCGGCAGGAATCGAAGCTGTATACTCCCAACAACAGGGTAGATGCCGTCTTAAGATCAGACGTGTTTTACCAACCGACCTATGAAAGATTTCACGTTAAGCAAGATTCAATTTAACCTTTATGGTGCAGTGGATATAGGCTCGAAACGAGAAACAGGGGAGCCGAGTTCGAATTCCAGTCGAATTCCGTGTATTCACTTACACGCAATTACCTTTGGGAAAGATATTAATCCATCTCATCCTTCCAATTATAGGTTAAATAACAGAACAGATTAGTTTCTATAGACTTAGTCGGTAACCAGAAAGTAATAGCAACCTACTGCAGCATAATCTTCTGCCCAGTCAATCATGTCTCTTTCGATACATGATCACCCAAGCGTGTATCACGTATGGCACTTAACTGACTGATAGTTATATAATCATTCTATCCCAAACAAATTATTATTACCACTGGTGCGCAGAGGGTCACATAGGAGAAGATCGAGAAAAGAGACGAACGATTTAAAGTGTGAGTTGAATAATGGTCAAAAGGAAGATGGAAATACTGGTTCATAGGGCGTTCCATCAGAGTAGATCAAGAAGAGAAAGATGGGAATCAAGGTGATGGCAATTAACGTTGCATTTAAACTCTTAGAGATTGTACCTATCAGGGAAGTAAATATACGGAAGGGAGATCCACAAGCTAGAAGTGTGAGAAAAGAAACTGAGAAGTAGAAGTAACCGTTACATTTAACTGTTTTAACTGCAAAAGAGTGGGAGCTAGTTGCCAATCTAGTAGCTCGAGTAAATTCATGTGGAGGAGACACCAGGAAGATAGGCTCATCAGAGCAGAAACCTTGAAAATATTTGTAGAAAATACAGATGAAAGCCTCATCTCTTTAGTAAGAAAGTGAGTAAAGTTCAGCTGCCAAATCTGGATCGATTACCTTGTAGATCCTCCTTTAAATTTTGTAGAGAACCGCGAGATGAATAGCTACAGCACGCGACTAGATATGGTGACAGTATTCAATACACAGACGAATGGTAAATTTGTATATGCGCAAGATGGACTCTGGCGAGAAAAACTTCCTGGCTCGACATTCCAAGCAGTATCTTTAGCTATTGATTCGATGTAGTTGTTTTATTAAGGTTGGCTGCGAAAGTGAGGCAGTATATTTCTTTCTGGGAGAGTAGCGTTATCCATACTGAGGGGAGGTTGAAGTGATTGTTTATGGTAGTTAAAGGAGAGCAGGTTTGATTTGGAACCATTAAAATTTCCCAGCCATTTCTTGACCCAATTTCAAGATCAGGAGCGAGGTTTATTTTGTCAGCCTTGGGAGATTTTTTATTGAGACGTAAGAAGATGGTAGCGTTGTCAGCGCAGATGCCTACTTTAAGAACTGATTACATCAGGGAGATCGTTGATGAAATTCAGGGAAATAGTAGGACCCAGGTGAGGGCCTTGAGGGACACCCTCGTTTTCGTATGAAAGCATGCCGGTTCAATACGACTTTCATCATGCGATTTTATAAGAATGATTGCATTAAATCAAGCAAGGATCAAGTTATACCATACCCCTGTTGCTTGCGCAGAAGGCCAGCATTACAGACACTGTCAAATATAGGGCTATCACACATTTCCGTAACAAAAATTGTTTGTAAGATAATTAGGCCGGTAAAAATAAATATATAATACTGTTGGATTATAAACAGGATATCTACTTAAATACGAGTATAGATCAAAAATAATGTTAAAAAATCATTTCAAATTATTGGTTATTTATACCCAGTTTTGTTAAGTTTCGTTAATTTCCGTAGCATATTTACTTATTTTGATATCACGATACATTTCAGAGCAGATATAGTTATTACGATGAATCGGAAATTGTGTTATAGGCTTAATTTGACTTCGTTTAGACTGATCGTCACTCGTGGTTGAGAGGTTTAAGATGTGCCAGATCACTTAGGGGTTTCGAATCCTGCCGAATGATACACATTTTCGTAACAATAATTTATTGTAAAATAATCAGGTGGGTAGAAATAAATATATAATACTGTTTGATTATAAGAATACCTACTTAAATACTAGTATTGATCAAAAATAATGTTTAAACTATCATTTCAAATTGTCGGTTGTTTATATCCAGTTTCGTTAGTTTCTGTAATATATATATATATATATATATATATATATATATATAGAGAGAGAGAGAGAGAGAGAGAGAGAGAATGATGTCAAGTCAGTGAACAGGGAGGATTATCCAAAAGATCAACTTAATATAAAATATTAAGTGTTATATCTGTATATAGCTCAATTAATGTTAACCAGGGTAATATGATGTGTTGAATTTTTCTTCAATATTTATATTCTTCTTTCTCACACCCACCCCGCCTTTTTACGGGATGTTAGCAACACGGTAAGATAAAAATAAATTCAACCAACAAAGGGCGAAGGAACTCTAATTGAGTCAACGGCCAGCTAACTAGAGATGGTGTCTCAATAAATCACCGTGTAGAAGGCAACAGGATACCAGTTCACTATCTCTATATCCTGCGCATAATCATGGCTGTACAACATAAATATATGAACCCTAACGGCGAGAAGAGGGTTACTTCCATAGGAAGTAATTCCTTGCCCTGTAAGGACTGACATGGGCAACAGGTTTCACCTGACCATCATCCGGCGACTGTTAGCACCAACGGCATAAAGAGGGCCCTTTTCCAAAAATTTGTCCCTCGCCCGGGAAAGAAGGATATGAGCAACAGGTGTCTCTGGGCCGTTCCCCTGCGACTGTGCGCAACAAAGAAAGGATTACCTTGGGGACATGGAACATCAGGACGCTCAACAACTGCGGACAACTAGGGAATGTCAAGCAGGAGATAAACAGACTGAACATCAATATTCTGGGAATATGTAAAAACAGATGACCAAACAATGGGGACTTTAGCAGTGACAACCACAAGATAATATACAAAGGAAGCAAAAATAACAAAACAGGAGTCGGCTTAATACTGGATAAAGAAATGAAAAAAATGCATTTTGAAATACTGCCAGTTCTCTGAAAGAGTTCTCCTGGTCAGACTGTAAGGGAGACCGTTCAACATAGCAATTGTAGTCGTCTATGCACCAACAATGTAAAGCACTGAGGAAGAAATAGAATCTTTTTACTCCACTCTAGACTATACCAAGGTTCGATGTAAAAGCTCAGAAATTTGAATCATCATGGAAGATTTGAATGCCAAAACAGACAAAGAGAGGGAATGTATGACAACTGGCAACTTTGTATAAGTAGGAATCCGCAATGAGGAAAGAATGGGTTCAATGATTCACAGGAAATAAACAACTAACTAACACCTTGTTTCAAAATCACCCATAATGTCTATGGACATGAAGAAGCCCAGGAAGCGACACAAAAAACAGATAGATTACATAACCCCAAACAGGAAATTCAGAAATGCAGTGGTTCAATGCAAAGTCTATCCGGGCGCCGACTATGAAAGCGACCACGTCCCAGTCATCTGCAAACTAAAGGCGAAACTCCGGAGATTGAAGAAGCCTAGTGCAGCACTAGAACTGAAATGCAACACGCTCATGAATGACCTCAACCTACAGAAAGAATACACTAACAGCGTGAAAATCAAATACGAAAAACAAATTGGAAAAGGGTACTTGAAATGGGACTCACTAAAGAAAGCGATAGTGACATCAACAAACAACATTGCCCCAAAAGAAATCAGGTGCAAAAAAACAAAAAAAAACAAAAACGAGTGGATGATTGAAGAGATACTCGACATGATGCAAAGGGGCAGAAATTGGGTACAGGAAACGGCACGAGGAAATATGAAGAAAATGCGGACTGTGACGGCCAGCCCCGGGCATAAGGCGTCAAAGTTGTTGCCGTCTCGACCAGGATTTGACGCAAGGGTTGCCAGCCGGGCGAATGTGTTAGAGGCAAGCTAAAGAGAAATGGCTCAACAACAAATGCGCAGAAGTAGAGAAACTGAGCAGGACCAATAAAGCAAACATGCATAAAAAGATAAAAGAATTGACAGTACGAAAAATCTGCTCCTCAACAGGATGCCTAAAATCCAAGGATGGGACGATAATATTGGAGAAAGAGAAAATACTGCGGCGATGGAAAGATCATATAAAAGATCTTTTATACGACAGGAGAGAGCAACCGATAATACACAAAGATGGTGACAGACCGGAAATATTGAATAGAAAGCAGCTGGACCAGAGAGCATAGTAATAGATTTGCTGATAGCTCCGGAAGAATTTGGCATAGAGAAAATTACAGAAATAATAAATTAAATTTATAATAGTGGGGTAATACCAGATGATCTCCATAAGTCGATCTTCATAGCACTGCCTAAGAAGCCATGGTGCAAACGAGTGCGAACTCTACAGAACCATCAGTTTAATGAGCCATATATAAAAAGTGATCTTCCGAATCCTGATGAATAGAGCGAGAAGCAGAATTAGGCCACAAATAGGCCGAGAAGAGTGCGGGTTTCTCAAATACACTAGAATAAGGAATGCCATATTTACGATTAGGATGCTCTCCGAAAGGGTAATACAAATGAAGAAGGAATTGTACCTATGTTTTATCAATTATGTAAAGGCATTTGACAAAATACGACACAAAGGATTACTGGAGATGCTCGAAAGCCTCGACATATTTGGAAAAGACCTAAGAGTAATCAAGAATCTTTACTGGCAGCAAACCGCCTACATACGGACAGATAACGAATTCAGCAGATATACAAAGATAGAAAGGGGCGTAAGAAAAGGATTTGTTTTTCACCGGATCTATTTAACTTATACATCGAGACTATTCTGAAGACCCTTGAAGATATGCCAGGATTCGTAATGAGAGACAACAATTTAAATAACCTAAGGTACGCAGATGATACAGTGCTGATAGAAAGGAAACTACAAGACCTTCTACAGAAGGTAGCTGAAGAGAGTGACAAAAAGGACTACAAATAAACTGCAAGAAAACCGAATGCATGGTCATCAGCTAAAAGGGCAGCTCAGAATGATCCTAGAGTTAGGGGATACTAAAATCAAGCAGGTACAAAAATTTAAATACCTGGGAAGTGTTCTAAATGAAGACAGAAAGTACGACACAGAGATCCGAAGGCGAATTGGCATGGCGAAGGAGTAAAGTATTAAGAAACAGGACAATTTCGCTAGAAACTAGGAAGAGAGTACTGGATTGCTATGTTATGTCAGTTCTTCAATATGTCAGTGAATGCTGGACAATATCATCGAAGATGAGGAAAAAACTTAAAGTAACTGAAATATGGTTCTACAGAAGGACGCTGCGAATATCATGTATCGAGCATGTGAGCAATGATGAGGTTTTCGAAAGGATGGAAACGAAAAAGAAAATCAATACTGAGCATCATAAAGAGACAGCTAAAGTTCCTAGGACATGCAATGAGGAAGGAGTGTTTGGAGAACCTGATACTAACAGGCATGATAGAGGGAAAAAGAGACAAGTGAAAACAGCGGAAAACATATTTAAAAGGACTTGATCAGGCGCATGACGGAACGAAAGTTGCGAGGTGAAAGCATGCTACGAGCCACTACGGATAGGGAGACGTCGAAAGTCCTGATCGCCTAAGTCCTGAAAAGACAGGTCACAGAAGAATATATATATATATATATATAAAATCGAAAAATTCTGTAAAAACCTAATAAAAGTAATCAAAGTTAGCTTGTATATCATATTCAATCAAAAATAAATGTTTGAAAGAAACGTTACATCTCATATATGTGTGTGTGTGTTTATGTGTCTGTATGTGTGTGTGTGTGTGTATCTTCTATGGTTGTAGTGAGTGAGAAAGTGATAGAGACAGAATATACATGCAAAAACATTTGCAGTACATTCTTACTGCTCATATTGTTCGTCGATTGAGCACAGGAAATACTCAGCCCGTATCATTTTTTGGTAGCCAACTTCTTTTATATACAATAACCTTTTAGATTTCCGGAGATCACAGCTCTCTTTGATTTTCTGTCTGTTGTTATCTACGTAACCTTTCACTCGTTATTAATCTACACGTTACCTTTGTTAGTAAACGCATTCAGGCGAACATGTCAAATAGTTTACTTTCTATTTTCCTCTGTTTTTTTTTCTCTATTTCCATTGCCTTCACTATACCCTATGAGTTATAAGATCTCTAGGCTCCTTTTACTCTAATTTGTTCCAGAGATTTCATCCATTTATTTCTGATTATAAATATACGTTTTCTTGTGGTGGTTATATCTCTATATCAAAATTTCTATGTAATCTATTTATGATATTAAAATTCCTAGGTATACCCACATTTGTGTCTCTCCTGTATCTGTGAATATATTCACTATAATAGGTTAGGTGTTACATAGCACATTATATCACTCTATTTTGTAATGATAATTTAATATCACTTAACACATAGTTTTTATATGACATTTATCCATATCTATAGCTACTTCATATTTCTCTAATCAGGTTACACATATGATTCATCTGTTTAACACCGATGTCACTTACTCGGAGCTCACACGTATAGCTGTTTATGTTGCTGAAAATCATCTATTTTGTTTACTTACAGATAGTTTTACTTATTGCTTTGCTTAATAACATTGTATTTTAATTTTCTTCCTGAGCTGAGAAAAAACATCTTTATCTAAGTTTTCTTTTATTCATTGATTTTCCTTTATCGTATTACATGTAGACTGTTTGTCCTCAGGAAAGATTACAGCCACTGATCCCTCAATTCCAAGTTTTCACTTTCAGTTGTCTCAATCCCGTGAACTGAGTGACAGACTGATATGTTTATTCTATATCTACAGTGACTCATGGATGAATGAAGCAATCGTATTTTTAATTCTGACCTTTCAGGAGAAAATTCTTTTAAACATTTGCTATCCTCTTGGCAATAATTGAAAACCCAGAATCACTGATCGATTCTCTGTTCTCTTAGTAAATCTTTGATAAAAGAAATCTGGATAATACAGGAATTTAGAGCTACATTTACACAAATAATCTATTTCAAGAAAAAGCGGCTTTACTAGCATCCATAAACTTCTATCTTTTCCTCTGACTTTTAATTAATCCACGTTGAATTTTTGTTTCTCTTGGATAATGATCGATAAATAAAGAATGAGAAAGTTCGTAGTGAGTTAGAAGTAAATGTTCGTAAAGTCACGATAGTGATATTGATTCACCGAAATCCTTAAGCAATGAGAAAACTATTACGGGCATTTAAATCAACAATGGAATGCATTATAAAACAGTTGAATTGGAAAGAGATTCACTGGTTTTATCTTTGATTATCATTGCGTAAATATAATTAAAAATAAATTGTTCATGACTAACAGGCGAATTAGAATGAGTTTTTAATTTGAAGATCTTAGCTCATTCCGTCCAAAATTGCCGCTTGAGAATCACAAGTAACTATTGTTAACAAAAACGGTAATAGTAAAGAATAATAAACGAAAGAAGAAAAATAAAAACACAAAGAAAATATAATTATGATAGTGTAGGAAAAAGTTACGCAAAGTTACAACGTAGACGAGTAAAGAAGCAAGAGAAAGGTAGAGGTGAATGAGAAGAAATATAATTTCTTGTTTTCTATCTGAAAAAGTAATGTAAGTGAAGAAAAGGGTGAAAGAAAAGAAAAAAGAAAGAGAAAAAAGGAAGTGAAGGATACATTGACATAAAGGGTGGAAAGTAAGAGAAGAAAGAAATAGGTGTGATGAACGGAGGTAGAAAAAGAAAAACAACTGGAAAAAAGAAAGTAATGATTAAAGAAAGTAAATAAACAAATAAATAAGTTTCTGTTGAGATAAGCAAAAAGGAATGAAAACTAGATAAAAAATATGATGTCAAGTTGATGGAATGAAAAAATAGATTCAATACTAAAAATAAACAATGAATGGAAAAAACATTGAAAACGTGAAGTAAATATTGAATTGAAAAAGAAAAAAACAAAATGAAAGAAACGAGGGTAAATCAAAAACTTCAATGAAAGAAATGAAACGAACAAGCAAAGGAAAAATATAGAAAGAGAAATAATAAATAAAGTAGGAAAGTAGAAATAATGGAAGAAAAGGAGAAATGAAATTATTAAAAGAGAAAAGGAAGAAAATGAAGAAAAAGAAGGATACCAAAGAATGAAAAAGATAGCAAATATAAGTGTCGTGGAAAGAAAGAAAGAAATATAGGAAGACACGTAAAAGAGGAAGAAAGGAAGATGAAACGAAAGAAACTGAGAAAAAATGAACAACAAATAAGGGATATTTAAAGAAATAAATATAAAAAGAATGAAAGAGGAAAAAACAACAAAATTTGTGGAAAAATCTTAACTATCATTTTAAGATTTTGGATCATCATGATTATTTATCGATAAGAAACAAAAGCGGTATATCTATCGGAAGGAAAAGTATTTGAACTCTGAATCGCATGTTAGGAAAATCAGCAACTCTAAATTCGATTTTGAGTAAAAGTGCTATTGTCCGATCAAAATTGTTGTTGGCTGAGCAGAGAGAAATATTCAAAATAACGCTGTCCGTTCAAATAGAATGCGACCGATTTGAAATGGCAAACATTCAAGACAATTGGCAGGCTCGGGAACTGAGCAAAAATGGGCCATATATATGTGTTGAAAAATAATTAACTCTTTTCAGTTCTAATTGATAAAATACAATTATTGAAAAATTGAACGAAAAATCCCTCATATAAAAATATCAAATTAAAAAAACATCGATTAATATGGACGCGAAAATTACTATTAGCCTTTCTATTAGTGAGGTGTTTATTATCCTTAAAATCCGAATCATTGTTTACCTCCAACACCAACAGAAATACGCAACTATGTCAGCCACGTAATAATTTGGATATTTTAATAATTTACATTCCATTTCGCACTTTAATGTCATCATATATCTTGATTAGGCCAATGATTATAATAGAATACGGAAATTATTATAATGTCCAGTGCAATAAGCTTTTCTATTCAAAATCCCTTGTTTAAAAATCTAACTTTTTGGTTAAGGGTTTTCGTTAATTTTACTTCTTATTTCTTAAAATTTTGAGAAACTCATCCTTTCTCACTTAATTTACCAAAGATTCAACATATTTCCGAAGTGTCGATATTATGTTAATAGATCGCCGCAAAACAACGTTACTTGGTATTGTAAATAAAGTAAATAACATTGGAAACAGAAACAAAGTATTGCTGTTTCTTGAAAACATGTTACAAAGAACTGTATAGCGATATCAGCGTAGGCTGTCTATTACTTAGGACCCACTAGCAATAAGTCTAAGAAATCAAAAAGTTATTTGCAATCCACAAACGTTTAACTGAAAAGAGGCTTCAACCTGAGAACGAACCTAATATCTGGTCCGAGCTGCAAGTGATATAAGACTATACGGCAACCGACAATCTATTAAGAAAATATTTGCATAAAATTTACCCAGAACAAAAGAACAAAAGTGTGTACGTAATAATTATAGCTATCTGCTTAAGAACACTTAGAATTTGTTGCCGTCAATATTTACAATACAAGCAATTTTGAAATAAAATTTGGAAATTCATCTAATATCCTAATAATTACATATGACATGAAAGAGCGTATGGAATCCAATAAAAGAACAATAAAATATCCTTAATAAAACTACCCACTAACTCAGGACCGACTTAAATTTGTGCAGATATATGTATGAAGTAAGAATAGATAGGTTCGCCTATTGTCTGTTTCACACTACTCCCCGGCCTTCTGAGTATCAAAGTATAAAGACGAAATCAAATTTCGCAAGTCAGTAAAAACTTTTTCTGGAGCCAGCGAAGGTGACAGGATAAATTTAAAGTGTGAAAAACACCAACACGTACGCACATATGTGAACTTTCTGACCTGTCCACCACTTGACTTATCTATTCATACACGATACCTTGACCATGAGAAAAACAAACGGATCTCGATATGTTAAGTCACAAGTTTATTCGCTTGAAGAAAGCAACTTTAGACTCG
The DNA here is from genome assembly GCA_037127315.1 of Ascarosepion bandense. Classification (NCBI taxonomy): domain Eukaryota; kingdom Metazoa; phylum Mollusca; class Cephalopoda; order Sepiida; family Sepiidae; genus Ascarosepion; species Ascarosepion bandense. The sequence continues at coordinate 3,106,445 of JBBBDQ010002324.1, forward strand.
AAACACATGTAGTGACACAAATACCATTATGGACACCTAATATATCATACAAAAAGCAAGTAATATCAATAACAATACCAACAATAAATCTTCACTTTAAACAGAACATTCACGGCTTCTCGCACTTTTTCTTATATATATATATATATATATATATATATATATATATATATATATATATATATATATATATATGCCTATGCATGAGTGTGTATGTGAGTGTGTGTATATGTAAGGCTAGCAATAAATTTTAAAGAGCATTTTGAAGCTTTTAGTGTATTGCTTTCCACACTTATCAGTATTATCTCTTTAGTCAATGTCTTCTCATGCCAAATAAAACTTGAAAAGTTTTCTTTTTTTTTTAATATAGAATGTAAAACATACACCACAACCTTGAAAAATCTTTCCAGTTTTTAGAGATATTACTTACGCAAAATTCGAACACGACAAATTGGGGTGCCGAGTTTAAATTTCAGTTGAATTTCTTGCATTCATTTACGCACGAATACTTTTGGGAAAGGTATTGAACCGTATCCCTCCAGTTATGGGTTAAATAAAAGGACAGATTGGGTTCTATAGCCTTGACTGGCAACCAGTCTATCGCAGAAAGCAATGGTAACCTACTGCGGGATAATTTTCTGCCCACTTAGTCATGTCTCTTTCGAGACATGATCGCTCAAAGCGCGTATCACGTATGGAACTTAACTGACCTACTGATTTATGAGAAAACAAGGCATTATTGCTAAAAACAATATTATCTCTTTCAGCCCTCACATTTACAGAAGCTTATCTGTGGTCGATATTATTTAAAAGACAAATGGCAATATACACTAAAGCCATAAAAATACCGCAGGATAGCTTTCCAATAAATTAAAGTTAAAACTTAATAAATCAATTTTTGTAAAGTCCAAAGTTAATAAATTGTTGTTGTTGTTTTTTAGTCAATTTTTTATCTCTTCGACTCAGGCGTTGAGGTATTTGTTACTAAGTTGTTATTTGTGTCTTTAAAAAATATTTAGCGGAATTAAGATATTTATGTCATGTTTACCTTTTTCTGATATCCGAAAATGGCTTTTGGAGGAAAAGAAAAACGGTTGTTGTAGAAAAACTGAATGATATGTTTTCTAAGGATCAGCCACTGCTTAAAGACAAAAGAAAACAGATATTTGTTCTTATTTCTTAATAATAACAATATTGTTTGCGCATGCAAAATATATGTAAATTCATTATGTACACTATCTATATTCGGACAACTGTCTTCACCTTTTGTTGTGAATTTCAATCCATGGTTTAGGTAGCGTATCCGTGGACTCCGTGGAAACGGGCAAACAATAGCTGAGCAGGACTATAAATAAGAACTAGACAAAATTTCCCGAGATCTGGGTAGTGGAACGAGAAGAGTCTACTCCTGTAGATTAAATAAAGGGTTCAGTTGTGAATACTCTGTAGGTTACGTACATTAATATACGCCTGAGCTATATCGGTGGGGTAACATCCACAAAGATGAGAACAATACTCCGAATACAGTGTAAATAATATTAAATCTATCTGTCAGACAACCAGACATAGACCTAAATCTAAATTCCTGTTCGCAGAATACCAAAATATTATCGGCTTTTTTTATTCTTTGGCTCATACACATTATTTGCTATCAAGTATTTTTATTCTACACAAGTTATTCTAACTTACGAACGACAAATAATAATAAAAGAGAATGATTCTTAGACTCTGGTGGTGCTTTTATTGCTGTTTCTTTCTTTTAAACTCTTGTTGTTGTTGCTAACTTCCATAGCAGATTTTGATATCAAAGCATGCCCCAAATGGGTTACACCTATCGGTCGTCTTATTTAAATTTCAATATAAATGAAATAAATAACAATATATTCGGTTAGTTAACGTTTATTTATTATCAGGTAAAAGTCATCTGCTGGTGCAGACAGACGAAACACATATTTCAGTTAACAATTCTCTATCGAGTAATACGAAGCTAACAGAGGAACCAGAAAGAAATATGAAGAAGTTGGGTTAATAATACTTTAAATAAGATGTTCAAAATGTTCTAAATGTTTGAACATTATGTAGACATTTTTTGAAGAGATATCCTTTGAGAATTGTAAATTGACCATTCATCGACTATCTAAACTTAGTCTGATAACTAGCTTTTACGGAAAATTTCTTTATTTGTATTTTTATTCTACTCCTTTAAATGATCTCATGTGTAGTATAAAAACTGACCTCATATATATACACGGCTCCAGAACCATTCTTAGCATTCCATTAAATTTTAGAAGTACTGTACTTTTTGTCGAAATAGTTTCACTGCTTCACTGCATTTGCAAATCTCTCAACCATGTTTAATTATAAAAGACCGTTCTAATCGTTCTAATCTTTGACAAGATCCTAATATTTATCTAACCTATGACTTTAAGAAAGTTAGACTGTATGGTTTACTATTATCATCGACGTCGATCAGATTGTTTTTAGTTCGATTATATGATCGACTGGAATATACAGTACTCAAAATATTTGATTTTTATAATATCTATAGGTTATTATCAACATCCATAATATTGTTAAATGATCAAAGTTAGTCATTTTGTACATTTCTAAATGGTTCATTCTTCCTATCAAATCATGTCTAATTTTTTTCACGTCTTGAACTAGTTTTCTACAATAACTTTACTTTATTTACAATTTTATTAACTTTCTGTAATATTTGATATGTTTATTAACATATAGATAATATATTTATCAATATATATATATAAGATTTTTTATTTATTACAATTCCAATGGGTAATATATATTTCACCGCATAATGACGTTATTTTTGCGGCTCGTCAGACCCAAATAGTACAACAGTTGATTTTCAAAATATCCCCAAACATTTTTTTACACAGATGCTCACACGTCCATATTTAAAATAAACATTTTTAACGGTAATTTACAAAAACGTCTCGCTCATTTAAAAAATAAACCCAAGAGAATAGAAAAAAGCAAGGATAAAGAAAAGGTAGACAATTGATTACTGGAAAGAAGAGAAAAAAATGAAAAGAAAAAAGAAGAGAAAAAAGAATTAAAGAAAAAGAAAAAAGAAAGGACAAAAAATTAAAGAAAAGGAAAATGAACAGTATCCAGAGAAATAAAATGTTAACTTCATGTATCGATACTGCGTCTCTAACAAATTGTCTTCTTTCTTAGAAAAACATGACGTGGAAAATTTAATATAGGAATTTATTTTAAAGTATAATGAGATATATTTACGGTACAAAAATTAATTGCACACCATAATTTTAATACGATGTGAAAAAATAACAAATATTACTTTTATGTAAAAAGTCATATTAATTTAAAAACACAGTTAAAATAATTAAAATTACTAAAAAATAAATATTCTAATTAAATATAGAAAAAAGAAATGTTAGAAAGATAAACATAAAAAAGAGCGAAAAAAGAGATAAAATAAATAAATAAATAAACAGAATGAAAGCTAGTAGTATAGATAGAAAAGAATTTATAATAATACAAAATAAACGCCTTAGATCGAAAGCGATTTCTATTACAGTCATATTCATTCTTAGAAACGCGACATGGAATTTACTCTTAAATTAAAATATACATACTATGGGCTATATGTATAGTGAAAACAAAATCATAAATCATACATCCTAATATAAATTACAATATAACCACTAGTAGTAATTTATTATAAGTATAGTTAAAATTTCAATGCGTCTAAGACCAAGTTGCTGTCTGTCAATCATCACAGACAAATTCTCCTGCCGCCCATAAGCATGGAGCAAGCGATCCTCCCCGGGAGCAATACATTGCGCCTCCTCGGCTTTACCCTCTCCTCTGATCTCAAGTGGAACCACTTCATTGAATCAATAGCCAAATCCACTGCCAGGAATTTTGGGTCACTGTGTCGGGCCAAGATATTTTCCCGCCTGAATCCATCCTGCATATATACAAGTCAACCATTCGTCCGTGCATAGAGTACTGCTGCCATATATGATCAGGCGCCCCCGCCGTATATCTCGGTGTTCTTGACAGGCTCCAAAGAAGAATTACTAATGTGATAAGTACCGACTGGGCGGCTCGACTCCAGCCACTTACCCACCGACGGGATGTGGCTTCCCTTTGTCTGTTCTATAAATACTTCCATGGCTTCTGCTCCAACGAACTTAAGTCACTGGTGCCTCTGCAACAGGTGTTTACTCGTGCAACTAGACTGGAAACTGGGTCTCACCCATGCACAGTGAAATCAACCAAATGCAGACGACAGTTCTACTACTGCAGCTTTATTCTCGCATTTCCCGCCTGTGGAACTCGCTTCCGTATTCTTGTTTCCTGACAGCTACAACCTCCAGGAATTTAAATGCAAGGTCGTCTCATAACCACTTGACCCTAGTTCTTTCTTCACCACCCTGTATATCCTTTTCTTTCTTTCCACCTCTGCAACTGTCATAACACCTATATACTTTTCCTTCTCTTGCCCCTTTTTAACTGGTTCGCCCCTCTCTTCACTCTCTTTTATCTAAGTTTTACTCTTATGTAGCCGCCCCTCAAAGATCAGTGGCGCTACGGCCTTGCTCGGGGTGATATGATTAAATAATAATAATAATAATAATAATAATAATAATAATAATAATAATAATAATAATAAAACCTAGGAAGAAAAATAAATAAAATATTAATAATACAACATTCAAAAACATCTTAAATAAAATAATACTAATAATAGATAATAATAATAAAAATAATGATAAAAATAAAAAATAATATACGTATATTCGTATGTATCAAACCAAATTTCTTTAAGACGTTAATAATAATAATAATAATAATAATAATAATAATAATAATAATAATACTCACTCTATTAAAAATGAAAAAAATGAATCTTAAAAATATAACTGTAAATACAAAAATTATTAAAAAAAATACACAAAAATAAAAAATATAAAATCTTTTGCGGTAAAATGATATTAACAGTACATTCCAGACTTTTCCCAAAATAAACACCTTTTTAAATTAAATTAATGTAAATTAATTTAATTTACACTAATTTAAATCACAATCTGGATTTATCTAGACTATTTTATATTATTTTATATTTTTTATGCCTGCATTTAAATAATAATTCATTATGCTGATTAAGGAGTTCCTATGGATTATGATATTTTATAATCATCAATTTTTCCTCCAGGCATAAATTGCACCTATTCCTGAAATTGTTGCGAGTGTTAGCGTAATATATATATATTCATCTGTAAATTCAGATCACATTTACTGGGGCTAGCATGTCAGTTTGAGACATGCTTTCTCAACCCCAGTCAACCAAAGAATAGAAAAAAAATTTTCCGGGAGCCAGGCCTAGTAAAAGAGGGAGTGAGGAATGTTGGTTACAATACGTTCAAGCCGAAGAGAATCGTAGCAGTAATTTCTTTTGCTAGTAGAAGGCAGGTGGTTTGATCATTGTAATTAGGTTGTAGATAGGCGGAAAAAAGCTACGGATTTAAAATATTTTAAATCCAATCTATGTAGAAAGTAAACCATATTATGAATAATTGATAGGAGATAACCAGTGAAATTTAAATTTGCCACAGTGACAACACATGCTATTAATTCATTACGTTTATTCAGAAATACATTCGGATATTCAAATTTCAAAATTCTAATTTCTGTATGTTAAACATAGATTACATCTATAACCTAGACAATTAGTAGTACATGCCATGCCTTTTAGCTTTCCTTTATCTGTGGGTTTAGGCCGACTTCCTTCAATACAAAATATTTTCGGGGGAGGCTGGTTTCATTCTTTCAGCTTCTAATGGATAAATCCTCAACGACTAAAACTCTAGAGGCACAGAGTCAACCGTAATTGACCTACATATAATAAATATTACAATTCTTATATCCTCTTATGTCTATAAATCAAATCCAGCAATGCTTGACATTGAATAGCTCTTGGGCTTTAAATAATGTGAAAAAGTAAGCATAAAAAATAAAATTTTAAATATGTTCCTTACATTTCATGTGTCTATTTTACTACAAGCTACTATTATTATTATTATTATTATTATTATGTTGTCATTTTCCAACATATTTCGATTTCTGCTTTGATCGCACTACCTGCCAACCAGTGTGAAGACCTAAGGCATGACGTGGTGTGTTGTTATGACTATATTTCATGTTTTTCTATCTTCCCCATAATCCCTAGCGTTACTTAGATAAAGTTCTCCTTAGAGTGTGGGTTGTACTTAACAAGACATTTTTTGTATATCTCTTAAGCTGGAGTTTCCATGGATTCTTTCAATGTGTTGTTTTGTCCCATTTTTTATCATTCCAAGTGCACCCACTATCATTTGCACAACTCTTGTTTTCAATTTTCACATTTTTTCTATTTCAATTTCCAGGTTTTTATATTTTGAAGGTTTTCCAAATTCCTTAGTTGCTATGTTACAATCCGCTGGACAAGCCATATCAATTAATAGACAAGTTTTTTCTTTCTGGTTTTTAAAAATAATGTCTTGCCTATTTGCTTCAATTTTTCTGTTTGTGTAGATGGTGTAATCCCATAGAATGGTGACATCTTTTATTTCTGTAACCGGTGCAGGGTGATGTACATAACAGTGTTTGTTTACAGATTTTCCATAGTGTTATATATTTACAATATTTACTTTGTCCAATGTAAATATTGCCCCACTCTATCGTGGCAATTTATATATTAATTTGGGCCAAGTACGAACAGCCTGAGATTAGATTGTCTATTGTTTCTTGGTCTTTATCAAAAAACCTGCATTTTGGATCCACATTATTATGTATAATATTTGCCTGAAAGTTTCTAGTAAAAAGACTTTGGTCTTACGCTGCAAGAATAAAGCCTTCTGTTTCAGACTTTAATCCAGATGCACGTAACCATCGATGAGTATTAACTTTATCAATGTTGAATCTATTGGAACGTTCTGGATATTGGCCATGCAGAGGTTTGTCTTGCCAGCGTTGTTTAACCTGTTCAAGAGCTTTATCTTTGGCTTTCATTTTCATATTTTTTGCCGCAATAGTTGGTTCTTGACTTCTGTTTTGTTTTTCTTCAGAATCTACTTAATGTAAATCTGCCTGCTTTTATTCTTGAATACTTTTTCTTTCTTTCTTCATGTTGCCTTAATAATTGTATCATCGACTTCTTTGCTGTTTCTATTTATGTTAGTAAACCAATAGTTGTGGTCATGTATGACAATTCTAGCTGAATAAAACCTTTTCCACCTTCTTTACGGGGTATGTATAGACGGTCTACATCAGCCTTTGGATGATGCATCTTATGTTTAGAAAGAAGCTTTCTTGTTTTAGAATCCATTCGCCTGATATCCTTTAGAGTCCAGTTTAAGATGTTGAAACTAGATTGGACAACTGGGATTGCAAGGCTATTAATAGCCATAATTCTGTTCTGAGAATTCAATTCAGTTTTTAATATTAGTCGTAGCCTTCTATAGTACTCTTTACGTACTATTTCTTTCATTTTATATGGTGAAGTTTTTCACTCTCAATTACACCTAGGTATTTATAAGCTTCTTCTGGCTTTAATTCTTTTATTATTACAGCTGGATCTAAGCTAAGCTGGATCTAAGCTAAGTGATCCACGTAAAACTGTAGCTTTAGCACATTTATTCAAATTAAATTTCATTCCAATTTCTTCGCTGAAGCATTTTACAGTTTGCAGAAGATGTTCCAGCTCATTATCATTCTTAGCATACAACTTTAAGTCATCCATGTAAAATAGATGGCTTATTTTCTTTTGGTTATTTTATAACCGCATTCTGTCCTATTAAGTTGACTGGTTAGTGCTATTAATGATATACAGAATAGTAAGGGAGACAAAGAGTCACCTTGAAATATACCTCTTTTCATGTTTATATCACCGGACCTATAGGTTCCATTTATATGATTGAGGTAAAGGGTTGTTTTCCATATCGACATACATTGTTTGATGAAACTGTTGATAACGGGTGATATCTTGTATATATTTAAATTCTCTAAATCTTTCTTTCTTTTTTTGTCATTATTATTATTATTATTGACGCTGTTATTATTATTATTATTGTTATATGTGCATTTGTTTGAATTTTTTAAAATAATCTCTTTGAAGCTTATGAAAGTTTGTAACACATTGGATAACTTTCTTACCAATAAATATTCCCAGACACGAGTTACTCTCCTTTGTCAAGTTCTGTGTCTTAGAATGAAACAGAAACGTATATCTGAGCATATTTCCGACGTAGTTCCAAAGGTTCACGCCTTTTTCATTAAATCTCTTTGATTCACTAAGTCCATTTCCACATCCATTCAGAATCGCCTTACATGACTTAGATTATCGTCATCTCCAAAGGTAAAGCTATGCACACCCCTGAGTTATCGTACATTTTCCAATTAATTCCAATTCTCTCTCGCGCTTGACGCTGGTCATCAAACACCACTGTAACGATAACAGAAGGTGTAACTATCTACATACTTGTACTTTCTAGTACAAAAGCTAAAATCTGTTATGCAAAATTTTTTTTAAATAATTTTGATGAGAATAATATATAAAAGAAAAGCATTCTGTAAATACTTGCGTCTCCAATTTTCTTTTAAATTCAAACTCGGTTCGTCAAATATTAACGTCAATCTTTGATAAAATGTGCCTTTATATTTAGAATTTTAATATGCATGAAAAATACACACAATATATTTACTCTTTTATTGATAATTTATCTATTTATTAATTTCGATGAGTTAAAGAAACATCTTAAGATGCTTTTAGAATTTTTGTATAACATTTGTGTTCAGTTCTGAGCCTCTTTACTGTTATCTCCTGATTAATTTTTTTTACATTTATAATGTGTCTGCGGTGAAAGTAGCACGTTTTGGTGGTTATCAAATACGGATCAAATAGGATGAGGTTCAAAGGAAGTTAATAGTCTGACTTAAATGGCAGTCTTTTCAAGCTTAACCTGTGAGCAGCGAAATATGTTGTGGCTTTGTGATTCATGAAACGAAAAAGAAGACCGATATTTGATGGAATGGGGAAAGATTCTGAAGAAAACTGTGAGAGATCAGCAAAGATTTCTTTTGTGGAACATTATACTTGAGTTTCTTAGAAAAATCTATTAATAATTATTTGAAACTAGAAAAATAAAAACAATTATTCCATCATGTGAATTACAGGAAAGTCGCAAAGAAGCTTCGATTACAGATTGTACGGACCTCGGTGCTGCTTATCAAATTGGTCTTGCGCCAAACACAACCGAACTGAAATATCAGATGTTAGATGTTGAAATGTGGAAGAATAAAACATTTTGTTTTGTATTTTAAAGTAATATAACAAATTTGTACAAATTTGTCCAAGTAGAATAAAAGATTTGCAAGAGGAAAATATTCAAAGAGAAAAATGTACGTAGTTAAATGTTCCCGAGAAATAGTAGTAAGGAGTTAATTAAATTCTCATAGTTGATAGTAGCAAAATGTGTGTATGTAAAAATATTAACAGGTTGCTAATAATGTATGTCTTCCATTCCTTTTTTTACGGCCGGCGAGAAAGTGAAAAGGAAAGTGACGCAACAAAGGAAATTGTACTTAGCAGAGTTAATATTTAGAAGTCAGTTGAAGTGTCTTGTTGTTGTTATTGTTGTCTTCGTCTTCTTCTTTGTTGACAGTGAGAATGTTGAGGATGAAGAAGAAGAGGTAAAAGAAATTAGCATGAGTGAAGAAGGAGAACGAATGTATGATGTGACCTTACGTCATGTCGGTAAATTAAAATTTGTTTAGTCACATCTTGCTTGTCGTCTCTCTGTGCTCCCATTTGACTGAATTTGACTAGTCAAGAGACGTGAATAAGTAACCACGTGATTGGAGGGAACGGCATACACACTTTTTTAGGTGTTAAGTAAATTTGACGGAGGTCATAGTTTAATTTGCTAGTTCTTATCCAATCAAACTCCAGAAACTTAAATTTCACACCGACTTGTAAAATTTGCCTTGGTTTGTGTTTTTCCAAAGAGTTTTCAGTCATTCTGAACCGATTTTACTTTTTGCGTTTCAGTTAATGATAGAGGATTTGTATCCTATAAGACACTAGAAGAATTCTGGATAGAAAAAAGAATTTAATGAATTCCGATAAAGGAATTGGTGAGCAAGAATGAAAGAGATAAGGAGGCATATTGAAAATAAAGAAAGAATAATCAATGTAATAGGTATATGGAAAATAAATATAAAATGAAGAACATCAGAACAAAAGAAAGAAAGAAAGGAAGAATGAAAGAAAGAAAAATAATATGGCAAATAAATAAAGGAAGAATGATTCATATAACGAAAATAAATAATTAAATAAATAGAGATATGGAAAATAAAAGAAGGAAGATGAGTCATATGAGGATCAAATAAATATACAAAGAAAGAAAGAAAGAAAGAAAGAAAGAAAGAAAAAGCCGTAGGAAAATAAAGAAAGGAAGAATTAGTCATATAGGAAATAAATAAATAAATAAATAAATAATGAGGCCTATGGAAAATAAATAAGTAAAGAAAAAATTAAATCTATGGAAAATAAATGTATATAGGAAAAACAGAGAGTGACATGTGGGAAATAAATAAAGGAAGAATGAACCATTTGAGAAATAAATAAGTAAACCCATGGAAAATAAATTAATTATATATATATATATATATATATATATATATATATATATATATAAAGAGAGAAAGTGACATATAGAAAATAAATAAATAAATAAGCATGTGGAAAATATGTAAATAAAGAAAGAATTAAACATATGGCAAATAAAAAACGAATGAAAGGAAGAAGATTTAAAGAAAGAAGGATTCACTATGTAAAAAAAAGTAAGAAAAAAGAAAGAAAGAAAGAAAAAAGATAGAAAAAGGCATATTGAAATGAATAAATAAATATTGAATTAGGCGCTATGTAATATATATAAAGAAAGGAAGAAAGAAAGAAAGAAAGAAACAGGCACTGTGGAATTATAAATTATCTATAAATTCAAACAGGAAAATAGAGGAAATAAGCAATATTGGACTTACTGATACATTTCGTCAGATAAAAACTAAAATATCGCGTCGCGTGGTCGAATTTTTTAAAAATATATATTGTGAAGAAAATATTTGGACACGACGTATAGAAAATATCGTAACGTTCTTGTGTTCTTTATAGGAATAGAATTTCTTTATTTCAAGGTAAGAATCATTCTTGAAGACAGAATACTTAGTTGTAAGAAAAATAGTATTTTCTTATATGTATTGGTGTTATAAGATTCCTGCCAACACTTTTTTTTCAGATGTACGGAATAAAAGTCCGTCCCGGGGTTGTCCTATTGTTGGTCCTCTCTGCAATTAATTATCAGAGTCTGTTAAGTTCAGTATTAAATAACACCCAAGTTTTACCCATATGATGGCTCTCACGCATGACAAAAGGATTATTCTAATTTCTTCGTGAAACTTTCCAGATATATACGAAGGGAAAAGACAGAACTGTTTATATTAGATATATACAGTGACACGCATAAGTATCGGATACATGATATTTTCTGTTATAACTGTAGTTTATATTCGCCATTTTGCCTGATATTTGGTAAGTAATATCTCGCAAAGTTGCTTTAGCTGTATGTGAAAGTAAAATTCTAAACTCATGGTTGAATCCGTTTTTTTATCAAAATTCAAAATTACCCTATGCAAAAGTATTGAATACATGACACTTTTTTTAAAAATTTCCAATCGAAACTTTGTATTTTAAAAAGACTTTAAATATTCAACATTTTGATAGTATTTTAATGTTATCTATGACCAATCAGAGAAGCACACAATTGTTTACAAGATAGTGCTACTAATCATCTGACTCTTCGATGTGCATTCTGCAATGCAAGGATTAAAAATGGCAATACCTAAAGAATTATCCAGAGATACGTGAGACAGAATCATTGAACGTCACAAAGGAAGAAAAGGTTACCGAAAATTTAGCAAAGAAATTAATCTAGCACTAAGTAAAGTAGGAAATATCATCAGAAAGTATAATAAGTATGATGACTGTATAGCAAAACTTCCAAGAAATGGAAGACCGAAAAAAATAAATGAGAGGACTTCAAGGTGGATCTGCAGAAATGTGCAAAAGCCCTCATCATTACTCGTCGTTGAATTAAAACTGATCTTGAGGGCGCTAGAATTAATGTAAGTAACGATACCATTAACAGAGCACTATATCCTACAGGCTTTCATCAAGAACACCATGGAAAGTGCTTTTGCTAAAAAACAAACATGTCAGAGACCTGTTAAAGTTCGTCGAAACTAGTATGCAGTTATGGGAAAAAGTAATCTGGTCTTATCAAACGAAAGTTAAACTATTTGGAAGGAACACAGCGACAAGTGTTTGGCGAAAAAATTACACTGCCTTCAACAAGCACAATATCATCCCCACAGTTAAGTTTAGGAGTGCTTCCATTATGATATAAGGATGCTTTTCATCCAAGGGCACTGGTGAGTTATAAGTTTCTATGGTCAAATGAATAATAGCATGTACAGAGAGATTCTAGAGAAGAACCTTCAGAAATATGCAACTTCTTTAGGATATGGTCGGAATTTCGTGCTTCAACACGACAATGATACCATACATACCGCAAAACTTACAAAGGAATGGTTTGAAAATAATGGTATTAGTACTCTCAATAGACCGAGTCAGTCTCCTAACTAGAATCTCTAACTAGAATCCAATTGAGAATTTGTGGAATACTTTGAAGGTTAAAATTCATAAGCGAAATCCACAAAACATCAAGCAATTAGAGGAATTATGCAAGGAGGAATGGGATAAAGTAACGGTGGATCAGTGTAGAAAACTTGTGGCCAAATATAGAAAGCGACTGGAAGCAGTGAAAGAAAACAGTGGCTACGCAAGAAAATATTTAATTTATGTATCCAATACTTTTGCATCGGGTAATTTTGAACTTTGATAAAGAAATGGATTCAACCATGAGTTTTTAATTTTCCTTTCACATTCAACTAAAACAACTTTACGAGATATTACTTACCAAATATCAGGCATGATGGCGAACAGAAACTACAGTTATAACAGAAAATAACATGTATCCAATACTTATGTGTGTCTCTGTAAATATATATATATATATATATATGTGTGTGTGTGGTGTGTGCGTGTGTGTGTGTGTGTGTGTGTGTGTGTGTGTGTGTGTGATGGAGTAAAAATTAGATTCAAAATTGCAGAATTCACTATTTACATTATTCAAACTATTCTTCTCATCTTGGTTGCCATTTTTACGACCTATTAGCCGTTGTAAGCTTCGGCCTTCTTCAGATACTAGAAATTTTGAATCAAAAACTTTCTTACGATCACTGAAATCTATCATTCTCATTCCTTGTGCGAATCCTTTTTTTATAGACATGAGTTGTCTCCCTCTAACTCAACTCTCTCAGTTACTTGTTCACTACTGCTGTAGCCTGGTATTGAAACCAGAACACTGTGGGTCAAGTGACTAGTACTAACCTGACGTCTATATCCACTTGTCCCTGTGTCCTTAAGGAGAGAAGTTTGTCAAAGGAAAAGTAAGCCAGGAAAAGAGAGATAGCGTAAACTAAAATTGATGTAGAAAAATAAATTTAAGCAAACGAGAAATAAAAATATTTAGGAACGAATGAATGAAAGAGTGAATACAAACTAAAGGAGATATAGAAGAAAACATTCAAATGCAAAAAAAGAAGCAACAAAAAATCACAGGAACAATTTTATTAGAAACATAAAGAAAAACAAAAAATAGAATGAGAACAAGCAGGAGGAGAGCAAACATGATAATTATCGTCTGCGCCAATCATTTTAATAAATTGTTAACGTTTCCCATTACATATCTAGTAAAAATGTTAAGATTTTCTATTTTAGGAATTACTCCTCTTGTCGTTAAACTTTTACATTCAAGTAAATTATACGAACCATTTTCTTTTCTCACTTCGATTCAAAACTTTACGATCAACGAATCATTATTTGGAGCAGCGTTAAGACCAGTCTCGTCTTAGTTGAAGGCTCCAATCTCTACAGGTCAGCAGTTACAATTGCCTCATAACCAAAAGCCAAAGTCATTTCCAAGATTATAATATTCACCCATCAGCCTAAACATCAACTTGTTAATCAAATTTATAGCAGTTACTTCCAATGGGGTTTAAGCCCTCGGCTTGTTCTCGTTGGAAATTATTAAAAGGCTTTCCGTATGGTAATCAGTTCAAATTTGAACTTCGTTCAAATTTGCACCATTTATTTAGTGCAAGACGATTAAACGCTTCTAAATTGCTTTCTTTTCAAAGCTCTTTGGCCCAAGCACTCAATTTAAGTAGAGAGCAAGTTAATTGCTTGTCTCAACGTTAAATGGATTATTTAATAACAGGAATTGTATGTTCTATAAGAAATTACTGTTTATTACATTTTCATTGTTGAATAAAAAATAATTAAAAAGTAAGACAAAATTTCTCTTTTTAAAAAAACGCACATGAACAAATATACACTCCTGATCAAAAATTTAAGACCACTTAAAAATCTTTAAAAAGAATTTTTTTATGGATAGATTTTAAACTCTTCCCACTTAAGGTTACCAATACTACAATCTAAAATATTATGGAAACAAAAAGCTACATTCCAAACATTTTATTTATAAATTTACATTTTTATAGAATGAGGCGATTTACACATGATCAAAATTATAAGACCAGGGGTATAAATTGTTAGATCTATGACAATTTTAATGTTTTTAGGTCAGTTAGAGATTAGCAATCACTGCGTAAATGTGTTACCATGCCTAAAGCAAGCAAACTTACCAAAGTTGAGCGTTCTCGAATTCTAGAATTCCATAAGCAAGATTTGTCACAGCGGGCGATCGCAGCTAAGGTAAATCGCAGTAAAACTGTGATTTGCAACTTTCTAAAGAACAGTGAGAATTATAGAAAAGCAAAATCCTCTGGTAGGCCCCAAAGAATTTCTCCTGCATTGAGTAGGAGAACAAGACGGGTTGTTATGAAAGACGGGGGACTTTCTTCTAGTCAAATTAAGGCAGTCACAGATGCTGATTGCAGTTCCGTAACCATCAGACGATACTTAAGACAAAAAAGCATGGTAAATAAAAAGTGTAAACAAATTCCTCGGCTGCTTCCACATCACAAGTTAGACCGCTTAAAGTTTGGTCGTGAATACCAAACATGGGACGTTGAGAAGTGGAAGAAAGTCCTGTTTTCTGATGAGAAAAAAATTAAATCTCGATGGTCCTGATGCCTTCCAACGATATTGGTATAACAAAAACATGCCTCCTGAAATTTTCTCCGCACGTCATAGTGGTGGAGGGTCCCTAATGGTATAGGGTGCCTTTTCTTACAGAGGGACGATGGAGATCCAGGTGATGCAGGGTCGTCAGAGAGCGGCTGGTTGTGTTAACATGCTACAAAAAGCATCTTTGATGACGAAGGGCCATCGTTTGTGTGGGGATGGATGGTTATTCCAACAGGATAATGCTGCAATCCATGCTGCAAGACAGACCTTGACCTTTCTACAAGAAAATGTGGCCCATCTCTTGGGACATTCTGCATGCTCACCGGACTTGAACCCAATTGAAAATGTTTGGGGATGGATGACAAGAGATGTTTATCGAAATGGCAAACAATATTCAACAAAAAATGAACTTTGTGAAGCCATCTCCAGAAGCTGGAGCAACATCCCCCGCACCCTAATAGAAACGCTTATTTCTAGCATGCTCGACAGAATTTTTGCAGTCATCAAAAGCAGTGGAGGTAGACTTCATTATTAAATTTTGTTGTTAAATATTTTCATACACTTTTTGTACAATTTCGTAGAATTTTTGTCTCTGGTCTTATAATTTTGTTCATGTGTAAATCGCCTCCTTTTATAAAAATGTAAATTTCTAAATAAAATGTTTGGAATGTAGCTTTGTGTTTCCATAGCCTTTTAGATTGTAGTATTGGTAACCTTAAGTGGGAGGAGTTTAAAATCTATCTGTAAAAAAATATCTTTTTAAAGATTTTTAAGTGGTCTTAAATTTTTGATCGGGAGTGTATTTATTAATTTGACGAGGGCTATTTGTTGATACTAACAAGGGATATAGAAATTATTTTGTAGTTACTGCCTCTGAGATGTCCAATGTTTTCATTGTCAATATATAATGTAATCTTTCTAAAACCTAAGAATATGAAAGTGGTGATATCTGGAAATTCATATAGTAAGACTTATAATTTATATAATGATATAATAGACGTAATACACACATACGCGAGTGCACACACACACACATACACACATATCGGAGTCTAACCGTACTGATGAATGAGCTGTGATACAGCAAAACAGATCTGACTGCGGATGACTATATATATATATATATATATATATATGAAATAAGCGTTAAAATGCGATTTTGCGAGATGAAACTTCTATGACTAAAAACTGTATAACAAGTAAATGTGATTATTTTGTTCTGTAATATTTAGTTTGTAGAAAATTATAGCCTTCCACATGTTCTTGTCTCTTAATATATTTTGTCTTTAAATTGTTTAAACTGTTCAGACTGTTGTCATTGTCTTTATTGCGATGTTTACGACGCTTTGGCTGTTGTACTCTCCGGGTGCGAGAAATTTCTAACCGAATCCTTTATTTCAATCACTGGGTTTAACATTCTCATTCCATGTGCGAAGCAACTTCCGATTCCATGTAATTATCTCCCTTTAACTTAACTCATTTTATCAAATCCCTGGAACTAACGAACGCCTATAGCCACTATTTTACGTCGTAAACTTGGCAATAGAGATGAAGACCGTGTAAATAATTTAAAGACAATCATCTCAGAAGTATAGACAAATATTTTGTCTAGTTCTTTCTCCCAAACTCTTCTTTGTCATTCATTTACTTAAGCCAATTAAACATGTTACGCGCTGTTTTCTCCTGTCCTTCTTTCCGTCTATCCGCCCTCTAAGTGTCAGATTCTCTAAACCTTCATTGCGTATCCGAAAAAATTCAACTGTCTTTTCCTGATGTTAAGTTTCATTTTCTATATATAAAAAATACGAAGAATTGTGTGGTAAAAGGTATCTGAAAGAATTATTTTACAGAATCTCTAAAATGATACAAGTTAAAACACCGCAAAGGAAGGAAACCTTCGGCAAAACTTATATTTTTTATATAAATTGTTATTGAAGGCGAAAAAAGAATTGATTAGTAATTAAGAGGCACATCTGTTTGATTTTATTTGTGAGAAGAGGAAATTTTATTTTTCATTCTTTTAGAGTGTTCTGAGTACATTTAAGTGTTTGTTTATAGGAACAGTTTTATACAAATGTTTTATATATAAACTGGTCATATACAGTGACACGCATAAGTATTGGATACATGTTATTTTCTGTTATAACTCTAGTTTATGTTCACTATTTGGCCTGATATTTGGTAAGTAATATCTAGTAAAGTTGTTTTCGTTGGATGTGGAGGAAAAATTAAAAATTCATGGTTGAATCCATTTTTTTATCAAAGTTCAAAATTACCCTATGCAAAGGTATTGAATACAAACATTTTTTTTTCAAATTTTCAATCGAAACTTTGTATTTTAAAAAGACTTTAAATATTCAAAATTTTGATAGTATTTGAATGTTATCTGTGACCAATCAGAGAAGCACACAATTGCTTACAAAACAGTGCTACTAATCATCTAACTCTTTGATGTGCATTCTGCAATTCGAGAATTACAAATGGCAAAAACTAAAGAATTATCCAGAGATATGCGAAATAGAATTATTGAACATCACAAAGGAGCACAGGGTTAGCGAAAAATTAGCCTTTACTGAAAGCCAAACATGTCAAAGACCGATTAAAATGTGTCAAAACTTTTGCAAAGAAAAGTATGCAGTTTTGGGAAAAGGTAATCTGGTTGGATGAAACGAAATTTGAACTATTTGGAAGGAACACAGCAACAAGTGTTTGGCGAAAAACTGACACTGCCTTCAGCAAGCACAATACCATCACCACAGTTAAGTTTGGAAGTGATTCCAACATGATATGGGATTGTTTTTCCTCCAAGGGCACTGGTGAGATATAAATTATCTATGGCAGAATGAATAATAGCATGTACAGGGAGATTCTAGAGAAGAACCTTCAGAAATGTGCAACTTCTTTAGGATATGGTCGGAATTTCGTGCTTCAACACGACAATGATACCATACATACCGCAAAATTTACAAAGGAATGGTTTGAAAATAATGGTATTAGTACTCTCAGTAGACCGAGTCAGTCTCCTGACTAGAATCCAATTGAGAATTTGTGGAATACTTTGAAGGTTAAAATTCATAATCGAAATCCTCAAAATATCAAGCAATTAGAGGAATTATGCAAGGAGGAATGGGATAAAGTAACGGTGTATCAGTGAGGAAAACTTGTGGCCAAATATAGAAAGCGACTGAAAGCAGAGAAACAAAACAGTGGCTATGCAACAAAATATTAAATTAATGCATTCAATACTTTTGTCTCGGTTAATTTTGAACTTTGATAAAAAATGGATTCAACCATGAGTTTGTAATTTTCCTTTCACATACAGCTAAAACAACTTTACGAGATATTACCAAATATCAGGAAAATTGGCGAACATAAAGTAGAGTTATAACAGAAAATAACATGTATCCAATACTTATGCGGGTGACTGTACTTATGTTTTGAATCTATGTTTTTTTAATCTATTAATACGATCTATTGATTATTTTACGTGTGAGAAAAATTAAGTAGTTGGGTTAACAGTTTGTTCTTCTTCTTTCCTAAGACTTATGATCATATATAAAACACCGTACGGCCACCAACGTTAAAACACATGGAATATGGTCAGTACCTAGATGGGTGACTGCTTAGAAATACAATGCGTTTGAATATTTGAGTAATGAAATGGATAATAATTGAAAAGACTTGAGCAGATGGAAGGTGGAGGGAGGACTGTGTGGGATAACAGGAGAAGGGGTATTAAGAGCAACAAGGGAAAGGGAGATGTGGAAGGCCATGACCGCCTACGGTCTGAAGGGATACGGCACATAGAAGAGAAAGAATCGGCAATGATTCTGAATTATTTATCGGAGGCGCGAGTTCCAATTCTATTTGCGTTTGTTATATTCACTTTTGCACAAATAACCTTTTCCTTCCAGCTATCGGTTAATTCGTAAAATTTGGGTCACTAAATAATTATTGTATCCAAAAAGAAAATCTTACAATCCAAAAAATATTAATATTTTCTAGCTTTAAATAATGTTCATTGGTCGTATGAAATTGATCCTATTATTTTTAGTACTGCTCAGTTATTGTTCGTCCTGATTTCATTAAGTTCGAGTCTCCACTTTCCAACGCAGGATTGAACTTACAATCAATCAATGACGAAGTTTAAGAACTAGTGAAACCTTTAGCTACACTTGGTGATTCCTTAGTTGCGATCATTTTTTTTTTACTTAACTCTATCAATACGAACAATCCTTTATTCCATTCGAACTGTGTTAAATAATTCAGATGATCCTCATGTTTCTCTAACAATAAACCTGAGAAGAGTCCAGATTACTGTCACGAAAATTACAAAAAGAACACAAAACACTATTGTGTTGAGTAAAAAGCCCCCAGTAAAAACACTAATATTCCCATAGTCACTGCCAGTGGATATATACATTTATGCCAATAACAAACCTACATTGCGTAGGTTGACAGTTGTGCAGAGGGACATCTGGAACGTGTTTAGTCAAATAAATATTTGCTGAAATTGCTGAAATGCATGCACATTAACTATGCCTATGTCCTCTGTTTGGCCACCGTCAAAGTTCCAGTAAGAATCAAAAAAGTAATTCTTCCCATGGAGGAATTCAACGACACGCCACTGATTCGGACGCATTCTTTCTGTCAGATGTCAATTTCACGATTTCTATTTGTAACAAGACAAAATCAAATTTAATGGTTATTAGCTGGAGGGTTTATTTTCGATTTCCATGCCACCAATATACGCCTTTGACGTTGAGCGCCAACATAGTCAAATGAGAGGAATTACTTTCAGAATTAATTAATATTTTAATGTAGACATGCTAATTTCCATGAATTATGCATACGTTTCCGATTGACATTCGAAAAGGAATAAAAAAATACCGTGGTAAGTAAAACGGGGTTTCTTGAAATTATTTCTGGGTTTCATCGCACCGTCATTTTTGTCATTTGATGGATATCATACAGGAATAAATTAGATAAAATTATTTTTATTACACATTTTTACGCTTTCATTTATTTTCTGAAAGTGATTTTATTAGAATTCCTTATCAGAAGGAACAACTCTATATTAAGAAACATATCAATTGAATAAGAAAGTGGGCAGCGAACTTTGGCGTGTGAAACACAATTAAGAAAATGAGTTCAATTTCAGGATGGGAATTTTAATATTCATTGTTCAGTAACGCACTTTCAGAATCTTATTCCTCGAGACATGGATTCTTATCTCCCGCCACAATTTACTATGATTTGCCACTTTCAGCAATGTTTATTCATTAACCACCCATCGCCACACTCTCTCTCTCTCTCTCTCTCTCTCTCACTCACTTTTCTGCTATCCGTTTAAACGAACTCGCTAACTGAGGGTACTCACTGTTTCCCGCTATCTGTCTATTTCAATATATCCTGTGAATGTCCAATTTTCTAAAACTCTCTTTTCCCATTATCCATCCCAGTTTTTTTATTGTAAGTAAAAGTTTCTATTTTTTCCCCATGATAATTTCTCATTGTTTACATGTTTCATCCATGGTATTCTCCTTCCCACATTCATTGCCTGAAGCGCCCACTTGGTTTGGGGAAACATTGACAAATTTGATCTTTTATATCAGTTCAGTACTATTTGGTTATTTCCAACGAGATTTTCCATTTTTCTTATTTATTTTAGTTTTTTAATGCGACTTCGGATTACGGTGCCATATTTTTCTTTGACGGTTATAACAATTGTCGGTTAAAACAATTTTCAAATACTTAAATATATACATAGTTAAATATATACACCAACACTCCAGTATATGTTTTGTTTCACTGTTTAAAACTGATACCTGAAAATGCAATTTCTATATATTTATGATTATTTTATAATTTTATTTTCTTTCTTCGATATTGCAATTATTTACAAATGATATGAATTTATAGTTAAGTTGAAGTCGTTTGGCTCTATCGTAGGTTTCATTAAACCGCATTTTTTATTAGAGACGATGCACTTAACTGTGTTTATATTCCTTTATAATTCTACTAACGTATATTTAACCCACAAATTCTAGTCTGGTGTCCACTGTGTTTTTGACTTGTATATATTTTTATGGTATCAGAGAAGTCAATACAAATGCAAAAGGACATGTACCTATGTTTTATAAACTACGCAAATGCGTTCGACAAAATACGCCACAAAGATTTCTTAGAGCTGTTCGGCAAACTTGACATATTCAGGAAATAAATTAGAATAATTAAGAACCTATACAGACAGCAAACCGCCTGCATACGGACAGGAAATGATTTCAGCAGATATACAAAAATAGAAAAAAGTATATGACATCGATGCATCTTTTCGTTTTTATAGATTTATTCAACATATATAGCGAGACAATTCTGAGAGAGCTAAATACCCTGCCAGGATTCGTCATTGGCTGCCATAATCCTTACAATAGGCAGATATTAGAGTGCTGATAGAAGGCACTTAAGCGAGAATAAAGGACTGAACATAAACTACAAGAAAACTGAATTCATGGCCATTCCAATTATAGGTTGGCGATACTAAAATAAAGCTAGTACTGAGATTTGAATATTTGAGAAGTGTTCTAAAAGAGGACGGAAAGTGCGATACTGAGATTCGAAAGCGTATTTGCATGGCTGAGGAGGCATTCCAAAAGCTGAGTAGAGTATTGACAGACAGAAAAATTTTGTTAGAAACAAATAAGAGAGTACTGAACTGTTATTTGGTATCTATTTTACTATATGGCAGTGAATACTGGACAGTCACCTCAAAGATTAAGCAAAGATTGTAAGCAATAGCAAGTGTTGTTCTACCAAAGAATGTTGAGGATGATATCTACCGAACATGTGTGCAATGACGAGGTTTTGGAGAGAAGGGAACAAAAAAGAAAATTTATACTTAACATCAGGAAGAGACAAGATAAGTTTATGGGACACGTAATGGGGAAGGAGGGTTTAGAGAATCTGATAATCACAGAGTGAATAGAAGGAAAGATATACAGGAGGAAAAGCATGTGACATGTTTGATGGGCTTAAGAAAATGGATGGCAGAACAGAGTTTGAGAAAAATAACGAGACAAAATGTATTTAGAGCTGTAAGAGACAAGAAGATGTGGAGGGCCGTGATCACCTTCGTCCTGAAAAGACACGGAACATAAAAGTAGAAAACTTTTTGTATTACATTTTCAAATTCATGGTGATATTGGCTAACGTAGTTTAGTATTATTACGCTTTCAGATCAGAAGTATATATAGTGTTCTCGAGTAGCAGTTGTAGCATAGCCACTGTTGTAGCAGACTGGCGTACCAATGCACGTCAAAGTATGAACACTTTACAAATGCATGGCCGACTAGTGTCCATAGATCTTGGCAAATATCCTGACAAACTTTTCCTCACTAACATATCTCGATGATAAAAGACTGAAGGTAGATGATGAGTGATCACTGGGGCAAACCGATAGTTCTCCCAAGATTACCTTACTTGATCAGACAGATGAATCACAAAAGCTATTACACGCATTGCCAATCTTGATAGAAAACCCGTTCTCGTCTGTTCGTTCATGTGAAAAACGTTATTGATTCTGATTTAAACGATGAGTAATTAATCACATTAATCATCTGCATTAATTCTTAAAATATTTTTTTAATCCAATATTTACTACCATTAATGTAAAGTTAGGAGATTTATCAGATCATTATAAAAATTAATCTTACTAAAACATTTTATACAGACTTTATAAATACTAACATAAGCAACACTTTAAATGATTTTATTTCATAGCTAGATCGTTCACGCAGAAAGAATAAACCGCTGACCCTTTTTGAAAATCAGCGTTAAAATGCCAATTTTACAGAGAATCGAACAGGAACCAATAGCAGTAGCAAATAATGAACACCTTCTATAACAATCAAGTTGCTCTGAAATGAGAAAAATTATTCATATTAAATTACTCTCTTGATTTTCTTAAAATTAAAACTATTATATGTTAAGGAGATATACTTATGTTTGCCAAACGGCAGCAGGATGAAATCATTCCATTTTAACAACATGGAAAAAGGTATTTACTTTAGTTGTACTATTGTTCTCATATTTGTCGACATTTGGAAGAGGTTTCAGTCGTTGTACGCTTAAAGACAAATGGCTCAGTGGATATAGACGTTGGTTTGTTTCTGACTTGACTCTTAGTGTTGTAAGTTCAATAACAGGCTACAGCAGTGGTGAACAAGTAACTTACAAGATTAGAGGGAGATAACTCATGACTTCCAATCGAGGCTTTACACACCTGAAGAAGGCCGGAGCGTACAACGACCGAAACGTCGTACATATGGCAACAAAGATGAGGACAATACTCTGAATAATGTAAATACTGTAAATACTACCTCATCTCAGAAATATAGACAAATACTGGAAAACGATATCGAAAAGTTTTCTCGGGGTTTTAATATACTCTGTAAGTAACGTTAATATAAATAGATTTCATTAATTTCCGTGATCCATTTTATAAACAAATGAATTTTTCACTTTCTAAAGTCAAATATACTCTTTTCAGTTGATCTCGTACGTAGACGAGAGCTGGATCATACGTTAATGATGACCTTTCCGGTTCTATTATACTGTCTTAATCTTAAAACTAATATCCAAAACGCTATACTGATCACTTTTTCTATCTCTGGCACTAGCAGAAACAAAAATTGTTAAAACGATTTTCTAGCTTCGTCTTAGGCAACATTACTGATAAATAAAAATGCACATTGGTGTTTTTAATAAAACACTGATATTCAGAGAACTTTAAACAGTTAACTGGGTACTTAATTTAATTCATCATTTTACTTTCTCTCACTTTCATAGCGCTGTTCCTATATTGATTTGCTCTCAGTAACCACTTGTGATTTAACAGCATTAATTCTTTGCCTAGGGTAAAATGATAAGAAATATATTTTTATAAGACTATGTTATTGTTTAAGTTAGGCATGATAAAGTTGTCGTCGAGATGCGCGCATGAGCACAAGCAGTCAACGTATTAAATCATATCTCGTAGAAAATAAGTTTGACTCGAACAAATATAAAATATACATTCGATAGAGAGGCATCTTCAAGTTTAATCTGCTGATAAGATTGTACCAGATCATTAAAGCTTATTTCCAGTAAAAGAGCAAATTCGTATTTTCCTGGGAATTCGAATTCAATAATTAGCAACGTTAAGAAAGGTGTCGGTAGTTTATATCTGATGGACGAAATTCCAGAGTAAAATATAGCACACGTCGACACACTGGAAAATGCAGTAGAAGTGAAAAGATAACTATTGTGGATACTGAATTTAAATGCATATTTTAAAGTATGAAAGAATTTTTTCCGAATGTAGCAAAGTAAGCAATTATAGAGCAGAGATGGGCGTTCTTTCACATGGTGGAAAGGCATACCTTTCACTCGTTTCGTCACTTGTCAAGTCAGAGCTTGCGCAAATTTCGTAAATTATGCAATATTATGGATTCAACAATGACCAGCCAAACTAAAACAATATCTGACTGGTACTATTCAGCTGGAATACAGATTTCAGAAAGCCGCTGAAGGATTAAAGAAGTTCTGCAAACCTATTTGAATGCTTCATTATTTAAAGATTGATATATTTTTAGATAGGTGCCTTCGACATCGGGGCGACAAAAAACATGATATATATATATATAATGTTTATGCATAATATATTTATGGGGAGAAGAGCTCATTGTCAGACATATTTAGTATGTGGATATATAAAAAATGAAAGTGGGAACTGAGGTCTCTACCGAAACTTAACAATCTGTACTATGCATAAATGCAATCTTCAGCGTTAAAGCATGAATTAAACTCCCACCGCTCGGCGTTGATATATATATATATATATATATATATATATATATAGTAGAGCTATGACTTTCGTAAAATCACTGATTTTCACTATCATAATTTGATGAACTATTGCTAAAAAATAATGAAGTACATTTTTTAAAGTCCCTTACCCCAACACAAAATTTATAAAATCGTACATAAGTGTACTTTGACATCCTGGAGCCTTCTGGAAATGTATGGAACCTTTGAAAATTTTTGCAGCTTTCTAGATATTTTTGGAGCTTTTTAGAACTTTCTGGTAATTTATGACGTACATTTGTTAGAATATATAGGCAAGAGAATTGATTATGGTTTTCATTTAGATATTGCAAATGGAAAAGGTATTTTGTGTTTATCTACAAATATTTTTGTTTTTGGAGTATATAAGCTTCCCGATTGAACATCATTGATTGATTTGCTGAAAGATATCCAAGTATTAATTCTTAACAATACTGTGTCATAAAAGAGCTTCTAACGCTGAAAGCAAAGAACGTGTAAATGAATTCACCAAGGAAGTAACACGTGTATGGCAAAAAAAATGAAATTTACAAAATGTATCAACTCAAGTCATACAAAATACTGATAAAATGCTGAACACCGACGATAAATGTGTGAAAAGGGGAAAATATGAAGGACTGAATGAAATATTTCATACCTCAAAAGAAACTCATAAATGACTGCGGACTGAGAACAGACTGTTTTTTAATACTCAGATCGAAAGCAAAAGGCATTTTGGATGTACAACTAGAAAGACAGCAAGTTCCTAAATTATTCATTCATCCAATGGAAGGAAAACTAAACTGACAGAGAACTTCAACAACGTCACTACTTAATTATGTGCTATGATCTTTCAGGATGTAGGTGATCATGGACTTCCACTTGCTCCTGTCTCTTGTATCTCCTAATTTTTTTTAATCATGTCACCCCAAGCAAGGCATTCCACTGCCACTATATCGCAGGGGGTTACACAGGGCGATAGACGAGTTAGGATGTACATAGGGGGAGAGTTGGAGAGAATGGGAGGGTTAGTGTGTTAAGAGGTGTCTATTATTTTTTCTCTTGGTATCTCTCTCAAACCCGCACCGCCATTCATTTGCTCAGGCCTGTCAAATATGACTCTCACTTGTTTTCCCTGTCCCTCTTTCCTTCTATCTGTCCTCTGAGTATTACATTTTCCAAACCTTCCTTCCTCTTTAAATGTCCCATGAACCTCATAAATGTAAGTTTCCTTCTCGTATTCGTCCTCTACAGCATCTTGTTGTTGCTTACCTGCTTGGGCCATGGTATCCACAGCATCCTTCTGTAGAACAAATTTTCTGCTGTCTAGAACCTCTCTTTCGTCCCTGAAGAAATCGTCTAACATTTGATTCCAATGAGATTTTCCTGCCTATCAGTAAGCTAGTCAGCTTTTGAAATGCCTCTTTTGTCATGCCAATATATCTTCGGATCTCAGTGTACAGCGAAACACTTCTGAGAGAAATAATAATCTTATCAGAATTCATCATTGGCAGCCACAATCTAAACAGTATGACACACAGATGACACAGTACTGTTAACATGTATGGAAAAGAAAAGACATGACTTCCTACAGAATGTAGCAAAAGAAAGTGAAAAGAAAGTTCGAGTTTGAGTTTTGTTTAACAGCATATCAACCTCTGTGGGTTATTTAATGCCAGAAAGGTAGGGTTTTAAGGTTTGTTTTATAATGTTCACTTATAGTGAGAAGGTTGATTTCGTCAGATTTTTTATGAAAAGTGTTGTTTATCTTTTCCCTCTATTTCATAAAACTGAAGATGTCTTCTAGTTTTGTATTAAAAAATGTAATGCTGGTAATAATATTTTCCTTCAAAAATGTATATTTTTCCACAAAAGTCTATCTCTATGTATATATTTCTATAAAAGCCTATTTGTATACTTTCATAGCATTTGGGGGCTACTATTTGCCTATAGCTGGGACCCTAACAGTTGCTACCACTCCGGGTAAGAGTAGACCTGGAAACAACAGCAATTAAGAGGTGGTTTCATGCTCTTCACAATCCCTCAATCAGTGGCCTTGCTACCGGATGCAGTTTACCGTCATGCCCAGGATCTGAAAAAGAAAGGTCTTAGCATAAACTTCAAGAAAAGTGATTGTATGGTCATCAGCAAAAAGAAGATCCCAAAATGCCAACTACAGGTTAGAGAAATTAAAATAAAAAGTAAGGAAATTTAAGTTGTATAATCTTCAGAACGAAAACAAATGTGAAACATGTTAGGTATACAACTATACAGACTGCAAGTTCCAAAATTATTCATCCGCCAAATAGAAGGAAAAAGGACCTTACAGTTAACTTCAACATCCTCACTAAGTTTTGTCACTTCATCTCCAAATCGAATGCAAATAACACATTAGATATACAACTATAAAAACTGCGAGTACCAAAATTATTCATCCATCCAATGGAAGAGAAGAATTTCAGCAACAACTTCACTGTTCACTTTTAGGTAATATGAATAGTTTAAAAGTTTTGAAGAACAACCTACAAAAAATAATATAAACGGGATTGATGTTGAGACTCTCATCAATCTGATATTTACAGACTCATTATTATACTGTTAAAGCTTAAAGAAAAAGAAATGAAAAAAACGTTAAACTTAGAAAATTGTTCATTTTATTTTGATATTAAACGAAGCAAAATATGGGAGAAGAGAAATTAAGTTAGAAACATTAGCTCTACCAAATAGAAAAGCAAATACTGTTTTAAAAGGAATATCACCTATTCTGTAAGAATATGACTCATGAAAGAGCATAAATATGATTGTTGCAGAATCTAAGAAAGTTAATACTGGAAGCCGGAATTACAAAGATTAAATGCTCAAAATAAACAGGAAGAATCCCAATTCATTACTTTTCAACATTCATGTTCTTGGCCGAGTTCTTTCGTGGTACTTCGTAACGAACGTGGAGGAAACAACACATTGCTCAGCATCAATTATCTCTTTATCCGTAAATAACAACGAAGAGCACAAGAATAATTTCAAAAACGGTAAAGAAGTGATTACTGAAACGGAACATATGAAATGTCTATTTTATTTAATTTGATTTTTTTCCGCTTCTTCAGAGAAAATGTAAGATTTCTTATAGTGGAGTTTAAATAGATTACGTAATGCAAGATCGGATTCTACGGCAATGCTAGCTCTTCTGTCATTTATTCTACACTCATAGAATATACTCGCTAACTGAAATATGTAGACTCAACTCGTACATATGGGTGGACCAGTGATTTACCGAGCAAATATACAATGCAGATGATTATCAGAAGTCATGCAGCAGCTTACAGGCTCAAACAATACCATGAAGCTTTGTGAAAATGGTTTAGAATCCAGAGCCATTAAGACTGGAAGTTTCTATAGCAATTCAGTGTGCAGAATGGACTAAAATGTTCCTTCAAGTTTTTTATGACATCTGTAAAATTAAATTTCAGCCAACATTTTTTGTCTAACAAAACAATGATTATATATTATGCTATAATTATGCTAAATATTTCACATTCGTTTTCTATGTATAGCTATTATTACTTGTAGTTGTACGTTTCTAATTGTATGTACAAGTTTTCGGTTTTTGTTTATTTATAAGTCTGTATTATATGCTAGAGGTAGAAATTGTTAAATGCGTTAAAAATGCATAACTACTATCCAATTACGTTATTAGGAAATTAATAATAAAGTTTCTGCAAGTCTGCAATGTTTGTTTATTTGTGAAGCTGTATGCTATGCTATAGCTAGAAACTGATAAATGTATTAAGTATATATAATTACTATCTGATTATATCATTAGGAAATTGAATATTAAAGCCTCTAAAATATATGGTTTTTCAAGAACTAAAACAAATTAATACCATTTTCATTACATTTGAACAAAATTTAATCGATTTATGACACAGAAAGTTTAGGTTACAAAAAGTGATAAACCTAAATTGCAGTGGCTGCCAATTGTTTCATTGTAAGGAAACAGCTGATATCATTACTTCTAAATTTCTTTGTCATCCACATCAGGTTATTTTCAAATTTAAACTCTGCCTCTTATTTCTAATGTTCCTTTTCTTTTTGTTTCTTTTTATCATTCATCTTCTTCCTGTTTTCCAACCGACAACATTTCATTCCGTCATTCATTCATAACTCAAGTTGTCCTTCTTGTTACACTTACTTATAATGTTTTCTTGAAATAAATGTAGGCGAAATTGTGAGAAATTCAGTACATCTGTAAAAATTATTTTTCTGTATTTCAACTGAATGGTAATTATTTTTAATATTTTATAGAAAAATATATTTACGGTTGAATTTTTTAATTATAATTTTTGTCGCTACTATTAAAGCGAAAAATTTGTATTTTTTTTTTTTTTTAATCATTTCACCCCGAGCAAGGCAGAAACGCCACTGATGTGCAGGGGGTTACATAAATGTAGAAAGATTAATTAGAAAAGAGTGAGGAGTACAAGCTAGTTAGAAAGGAACAATAGAAAGCTGAGAAAGCAGGTGCAAAGACAGATACATTGGCGGAGAGAACGTGAAGATTATACAGGGGAGGGGAGAGAGCTAGAGTCCAGTGGTTAGTAGGTGAGTATTAACTTTGCTTTTAAATTTCTGGAGGTCGTAGCCGTCAGGAAAGCAAGAATACGGGAGTGAGTTCCACAGGCGGGAAGTGCGAGAGAGGAAGCTGCAGGAGTAGAATTGTCGTCTGCGTTTGGCTAACCTGACTGTGAATGGGTGGGACCCAGTTGCCAGTCTGGTTGCACGGGTAAACATCTGTTGAGGAGGCATCAGTGACTTAAGCTCATCCGAGCAGAAGCCATGAAAGTATTTATAGAAGAGACAGAGGGAGGCCACATTTCGACGATGGGAAAGTGGCTGCAGACGAGTCGCCAGATCAGTACCTATCACATTACAGACTCTGCTTTGGAGCTTGTCAAGAACACTGAGGAGAACGGCAGGGGCACCTGACCATAAATGGCAGCAGTTTTTAAATTATATAAAACGCTTTTAAGATTTATTCCAAAAATTCCTTATTTCGAATATGAGCGTTTTGTTTGGTCTTAAGTACAAATTTGAATATGTCCTTGGAAATGAACACTTCCGTGGACATATGCACTAATTTCAAAATCTGTCGCAATGCGGAAAAAATTATCGTCTGAAAAACTTTTCTTTTGCATAAGCTTGTCAAAATAAAATCAGAATAATCTGAGCGCCACTAGCTAACGGACGTATTTCAGATTTTCTCCGATTCATTCGGAATATCCGAATGAAATCCTAATTTTCTAAGATGCTAAATATTTTTGCAACTTAAATTTATTAACTTAAAACAGGCAGAATTGTATTGTAAATCGCTATAAACGTATACAAAATGCCCTCTATGTCAATAATTATACATATTAACTGTGATAATATGTAATTTATTTCAAGTTAAAATTATTGTTTTCATAAGTTGAATGCAAGGCTTTTTAGATTTTTAGCCAATAATATAAAATTCACTTGAATATTTTAAATAATAGGGTAACTATAACCCTTTGTTTATATTTATGCGTATTTAAATTACGTATATATATCTATATTTTCTATTAATTTTTTTATTCTGCACAAAAGACTAGGCTTTCTGTTTAAAGACCAGGCTTTCTGCTTAGTAGATATCTGGCTTTTCTTCAAAAGGATAGGCTTTTTATTTAAAAGTTTTCTATCTTTTTATTTTTATAAGAAAGCCGGTACTTATTTTAATAGTGCTAAACTAGGTTTTATAATTCTGAAGGTCTGATACAAATAGGATTTTCGTAACAGATTTATTTATATTTGTTTTTTTTTTGTGTACCAATAGGCGACTGAATTTAAAAAGAGTTGTGCCAAGTTAATTAAGCTCATTGAGTTTTTAAAGGCTACTGTTAGACATAATTTTGGTTCATTTTCTTTTGACGAGGAAAATGAACAATCATTTTGTGTTTGTAAAAAAGGCATATTTTCCTTCTTGGAAAAAATTGACAACGAAATTGATAAACTGCTAAATCTTCATTGGGATAAAGATCAAGATGCAGACGACGTATGTCAATTTCAGATGTACACTATTCTATTGCTATAGACCTTCTAAAATCTGAATTTTTAGATTTACGTCTTATTAAAAAAATATATTTTTAATGATATTTTAAATATTAAATTTATTAGTGAACATGACCTTGTTCCAGTCAAAATACTTTTGACAAAAGTTCTCTTTTGAATTAGATTTTTTCGACGAGGGATCTGCTGGTTGTGATTTAATGAGCCACATAATTTTTGATAAATTGTCCAATATATTAAAAAGGGAAATTATAAATCTGGCTGGTACCAATTATCACAGTTTAAATTTTATCCTGTATCAGTTTTCGGACTTTATTCAAAAATTCGAATATACTTCTTTAAAGATTACTAATAAACCCATATTTCCCCCTCATATTAAACCTGTTGTTACTCAAGGTCACAAGTCTAGTAAGACGTACCTGCAAAGTTTCCATACATTGTTACCTAAAAAGAAGTATAAATGTTATCCGACAAACTTTCATGAAATGTCTATTTGTAGTAAATATCCCTCAGTAGAAACTAAATTCAAAAGATGTAAGGATCTAGGTTTATATGGCCGTTGCGCCAGACCAGGTCACTCATCTAAACAATGTTTAGGTGTCAAAGAGTTTTTTAAACCATGTAAACTTTGTATATATATATTGAACTTTTATTAATACTGTCTTTTTGATAAGTAAAAGACTATGTAATTTGTTTCCGTTAGTGTAAATAACGGAGAAATTATTATCAG
This sequence comes from Ascarosepion bandense, assembly GCA_037127315.1. Lineage (NCBI taxonomy): Eukaryota > Metazoa > Mollusca > Cephalopoda > Sepiida > Sepiidae > Ascarosepion > Ascarosepion bandense. The sequence continues at coordinate 3,138,418 of JBBBDQ010002324.1, forward strand.
CTGTATTCAACCAGTTTAAGGGAAGTAACTCACACCATTTCAGTAAGTCTTTCTTATAAACTAATTGTAATATTTATTTTTTCGTGAACATTTGTAAAAATCTGTTACAACCTTTATCGTACTAGCTTAAAGGACCTTTTATGCAGACAATATATTGTATATTATTGTGCTTTTAAGATTAATAAAGATTGGTTTGGGGTTGGACTCTCAGAATTTATAATTCTTATTTCGATAACGGTAACAGCAAATTCCTAAAATCACAGAGAATATTTTTTATCTTTAATTCTTTACTCTACTTAAAAGATTATCAGACCTTTTTACATCTTTCAATTTAATAATGAAATTAGAGAAAAATGAAGTTAAAAAAACGGAGACTGACGAAAAAAGACAAGCAAAATAAGAGGAAGACATGTTACTGAAATTTATTGACGTATTTGAATAATCATATCGTCCCAAGCAAGGGAATTTACTTCAACTAGTGTGCAGGGCATTACATAAGAGGAAAGTTATGAGAGAGAGTGCGCAGGGGGTTACATAAGAGTAAAGTTATGAGAGAGAGTGCGCAGAGGGATATATAAGAGGAAAGTTATGAGAGAGATTGACAGGTTATATGGGGTGTTTGGAATTGGTTAAGAGAAGGATGAGAATACTAATAAGAGTGGAGTGGACGGGAGAAGAAACATGAGAGAGAGGATGCAAAATAGGAGATGACTATTTTCTTTACATTTAAATTCTTAGAGACTGTAGCTGTCGGGGAAGCAAGTAAAAAGAAGGAAATTCCACAGGTGTGAAATGCAAGAAAAGAAGCTGAGGGAGTAGAATTTGCGTTTACATTTTATTGGTTTCGCAGTAAAAGTGTGGGACCTAGTTGTTAATTTTGTTGCTCGAGTAAATTCGTACATAGGGGGTATCGGAGCAGAAGCCGTGAAAGTATATGTAGAAGAAACGCAGGGAAACATTGCGCCGGTGATAAAGTGACTGTATCTATGCTGTGTTTGCAGAATATACAATATTGATACCAAAGTGTTGATGTGAGAACAATTTCATTTTAAATTAGCATACTTATATATATATATATATATATATATATATATATATATAGCTTAAACACAGTACATTGTTACTTTTCTTTAATGAAACTTGAGGAAGTACTATAAGCAATCTTGAAATTAAGAGCATATAATTTCGCCGAAATGTAAACAACTTTGTTTTGCATAGAGTTAACCATGCCGAATTTTATGCTAATCAAAGTGTATTTGCGTGGAATTTTACTGCACTACTTTATTCAAAAGAAAGCTGCAGCTGAAGCACTCAGGATTGTTGAGACTTACGCCAATCATGTTCTGTCGGAAAAAAAAACATGCAGAGATTGGTTTAGATATTTGGAAAATATAGAGTTGATGTTGAAGATAAAGAACATTCTGGTGCACCGAAAATTTTTAAGACGAAGAATTGGAGGCATTACATTATAAAGACTCACGTCAGGTGCAAGTTGAACTTGCAGAATTATTAGAAGATAATTACTTTATAGCTATTAAGTTGCAATATGATATTATTATTATTATGTTGTCATTTTTCCTCACATTTCGATTTCTGCCATGGCCTTACTTCCACCCAAATCTGCAGGAAGACCTAGGGCAGTTCGTGGTATATTGTTATGGCTCAATTTCATGTTTTTTCTATCTCCCATAACATCTCTAGCGTTACATAGACAATATTCCCCTTAGTGTGTGGGCTGTACTTAACAAGACAATGTTTTGTATATCTCTTAAGCTGGAGTTTCCATGGTTTCTTTCAATGTGTTGTTTTGTTCCATTTTATATCATTCCAAGTGCACCTACTCACATTGGAACGATTCTTGTTTTCAATTTCCACATTTTTTCTATTTCAATTTCCAAGTCTTTATAATTTGACGGTTTTTAGAATTCCCTGGTTGCTTTGTTACAATCGGCTGAACAAGCCATATCAATTTATGGGCAAGTTTTTTCTTTCTGGTTTTTAACAATTAATGTCTGGCCTATTCGCTTCAATTTTTCTGTCTGTGTAAATGGCATAATCTCATAAACTGCAGACATCTTCTATTTCTGTAACCGGTGCTGGGTATTGTTCATACCAGTGTTTGTTTACATATTTTCCATAGTGTTTTGCAAATTGTTCAATGTAAATATTGCCCCCACTCTATCGTGACGATTTTTATATTCATTTGGCGCAAGTACAGAACAGCCTGAGTTTAGATGGTCTATTGTTTCTTGGTATTTATCACAAAACCTGCATTTTGGATCCACATTGTTATGTATAATGTTTGCCTGAAAGTTCCTAGTGAAAAGACTTTGGTCTTGCGCTGCAAGAATAAAGACTTCCGTCTCAGACATAATCCAGATGCACGTAAACATCGATGTGTATTAACTTTATCAACATTGGATTTATTGGCACGTTCTGGATATTGGCCATGCAGAGTTTTTTCTTGGCAGCGTTGTTTCATCTGTTCAAGAGCTTTACCCTGAGCTTTCATTTTCATATTTTTTGCCGCAATAGTTGGTTCTTGGCTTCTGTTTTTCTTTTCTACAGAATCTACTAAATGTATATCTTTTTAGTATTTACTGCCTGCTTTTATTCTTGAATATTTTTTCTTTCTGTTTTCATGTTGTTTGACTATTTGTATCATCCAGTCCTTTGTTGTGTCTATGTATTTTAGTAGGCCAATAGCTGTTGTGTTGTATGACAATTCTAGCTGAATAAGACCACTTCCACCTCCTTAACGAGTTATGTATAAGCGGTCTACATCAGCCTTTGGATGATGCATCTTATGTTTAGAAAGAAGCTTTCTTGTTTTAGAATCCATTCGCCTGATATCGTTTAAGATGTTGAAACTATATTGGACAACTGGGATGGCCAGGCTATTACTGACCATAATTCTGTTCTGAGAATTTAATTAAGTTTTAATATATGTCGTAGTCTTTTATAGTACTCTTTACGCAGTATTTTTTTTCATTTTTTTATGGTGAATTTATTCACTCTCATTTACCCCTAGTAATTTGTAAGCTTCTTCTGGCTTCGATTTTTTTATTGTTACAGCAGGGTCTAAGCTAATTGAGGATGTTTGATGTAGCGATCCTCGTAAAACTGTAGCTTTAGCACATTTATTCAAATTGAATTTCATTCCAATGTCTTCACTGAAGCATTTTACAGTTTGCAGAAGAACTTCCAGTTCCTTATCATTCTTACCATACGACTTTAAGCCATCCATGTAAAATAGATGGCTTATTTTTGGGCTATTTTATAGCCCCATTCTGTCTTGTTAAGTTGACTGGTTAGTGCTATTAATGATATGCAGAATAGTAAGGGAGACAAAGAGTCACCTTGAAATATACCTCTTTAGATGTTTATTTCACCAGACTTATAGGTTCCATTTATATGACTGAGGTAAAGGGTTGTTTTCTACATCGAAATGTATTGTTTGATGAAATTAATGATAACGGGTGATATCTTGTATATATTTAAGGACTTTAAGATCCAGGAATATGGTACACTATCGAATGCATTACGATAATCTATCCAGGCAGTACTATGATTTCTCTTCATATTGAAGCAGCTTTCCAAGATAATTCTGTTATCAAGTACTTAGTCTTTACATCCGTAACAGCCACGTTTGCAACCTTTTTTTTAAGCAGTGGTTTGTCATTTCTTTCCAAGAAGAGATATGTCTGTTTTGTTAAAATAGATGTTAATAGTTTTTATGTTGTCGGAAGGCATTTAATTGGTCTGTAGTTTTTCGGGTTGTTTGTGTCATTATTCTTTGGTAAAAGAAATGTAATTCCTTTGGTAATCCATGCAGGAATTTTAGTGAGATCGTTAACCATTTCTTTGGCTAGTTTTTTTTTTATGTGCGGTATTTAAATAATATAGCCAAAAGTTAGGAATTTCATCTATTCCTAGAAATTTCCAGTTGTGTGCTTTTTTCAGCGCACATTTAACATCCTCTTCTGAGATTCCATCCCGTGTATGTTGTGGTTTATTTTTCATTCGTTCTGTCTCTTGCGCAATCTAGTATACTTCTTTGTTTTGTTCTTGAGGGCAAGCCCATATTTTTTCCAAGAACTTTATAACTTCTTCAATTTCGCGGGGGGAGACTATCACTTCAATTCTTTTTTTTTTCTATTTCCATGTAAAATTTATTTGCATTGGTTTGAAAAATCTTGTTTTGTCTGTGAAATTTTGATCTTTTCTCAAAGCGTTTTATTCTTTGTACCTTCAGTTCTATTGTTTGCTTAGTTGATAGAAGTTTATTTTCATTTCTAATGTTGTATTTTCTTTCGACTCTTCTGCCTTTTTCAGTTCTTACATTTATTCCTCTTGTCAGTTCATCGAGTACTGATAATTCACTTCTAAGTTGTTCGATTTCTTTTCCTATTTTTCTTTTCCAAGTTGGATCTTCATGTTTTCGAGACTGCTATGTTTTTAATTTGATGTTCAATGTTTTTGTTGATGCTATTGCTAATGCATATATTGCTTTATTGAGATTTATATGAGTGTCTTCATCATCCAAAATTTATTTGCGTGCTGCATTATAGAGCTTAATAGTTTCGAGGTTATGCTTTGTTGGTTGTAATTTTGGGAGTTGTTCTCGTTCCTCCATTACAATATTTTATCTGACATATAGTTCTTGATTTCTTCCTTGGCTTCTTGGAAACTGTTCCTGTTTTCCGTAAAATAATTCTGTTTAATGTGTTTTAAACTCGTTTTATTGCCGTCTTGTAACTGACTCAGATCACATCTTTCCAGTACTTCTAAACTTACAGCATCATATTCACAGTGATTTGTGTGTATCACGGTTTCTACATTATGACCTCTGGCTTGTTTGATGTTACTACATTTTATTCCTGATTCCGGTTCCTTTTCATATTTTGTTGATTCGTCTATTCTGGTTGCAATTCTTTTTATCTCATTAATTTCAGCCTCAGTCCATCGATTATTTCGCATGATGTATCTTCGTATATTGGCTAATTTATTTTCGTCAATGTACTTTCTATTTGTTTGTCAATTCTTTTCTCGCCAAATGTCATATGTTTGGCGAGTGATGTTTTTTGAGGTTTGAGTAACGTTTCATGAAATGCAGTCATAACGACTTTGTACTCCTCACGAGACCATTTTATTTTTTATCTTTTTAAATATACGGTTATAGATCTAGCTGGGGAATTTTTAGGGCCATCATTAGGATTATCCTGGTTGTGGGGACCGGAAGATTCATTCTTTGTGTAGGAGTTTGTTTCTATTTTTCGACCTCAGGTAGGTTCCCTCCTGAAGGACGGTCTCCCTGTTTATCCATTGGAATTGCCATACTGGACTTTTTATTTCTATTTGTAATTCTCATATTCTTCCTACGAGTGAGGCACGGGTCCGAAAGTCTACCCAAATTGCCCGGCACCTTAACGGTCTTTTACAGACAGGGTCCCGAAGCTTGTAGGGGATCGTTTGTGGCCTCATAACGCAGTAGCCATTCGCTCCTCGGCACGATTAACACCTTTAGTTGCGTGTTGTTGTTCGGAGTTTTCCTTCTCCTAAATGGGTTGCCAAGCGGCAGCTGACAGAGACGCAACTGGAATTCAAAGAGAAAAACACTGGCTAAAAAAAAATGGGCGTAACAGCCGCTTAACAAAGCATCATTACACTACAGTATTTTTAAAAAATGTTGCTACTATCACTTGTCCTTGTAACAAAAACAATTAAGAAGAAAAAAATTAATAGAAAAGAAAAAGTTGACATACGTTTAAGTTTATTAGTGCTGTGAAATTTAAAATGAAAATAGTAATTTGTTCGTCCACTGTATATACAGTTATTTTTTCATTAAAGTCGTTGAAAATAGGGTTATCAAAAAAATAATTAAATAACTAAAAATAAATATATAAATAAATACGTATTCTTTCTAAGAAAGAATATCGTAGAAATTATAATCAAACTGTTTTTCATCGTATTTTTCCTGTTGTTTTGTTTTGTTCTTTGTTTTTTTAAAAATTATATTATAAAAATTATTTCGAAATAGCGACAACTAAGAGAAATATGAATAATAAGAAAACTAGTTGATGATTCTATTTATTAGGATCATTTAAAGAAGAAAAAGATAATTTAAATAATATATGAAGAAAGGCTTGTTGATAAGAATGGCGGCTCAAGTGTTCAGTTTTCCTAAACGCGCATCACTTGATTCAGTCAGGTGTACACCTCCGAGCACGTTAATTGGTGTAGATAGACTAAACTATCGCCCGGTTCACACTCGACCCACGTCTATTGAACAGGTGAAGAGGCTCATCCCTTGTTTCCTGTTTAGGATGTGGTTTCCGGCTTTCTCTTTTCCAATCTTTTCACTCTTACGTAGCCCCCTGCACATCAGTGGCGTTACCACCTTGCTTGGGATGATATGATTAAAAAGAAAATCCCGAGAAGAAGATAGAACCCCAGCAAATGTCCGTCCACGATCAGAACCTCAATTGTCACAGGCTGAATCTGCTCGACGCCAAAATTAATTTTGCCGTATCCAAGGCACTTCAGGCTCCTCCCGTCGGCGGTCGACACTCCCACCACGTCTTGCCTTCAGCTGCGACACACAGTCTTGCTCACCAGCGTTTGTGAGCATCCTGAATCCACTATATCTGTGCATTCTACCCCATTTACGAATACCTTTATTGTGGGTAACCTCCGGTTTTTTCCTTGCTCGGGGAGAAGGCTGGTGATGACGCCTTCTCCCCTTGGGCGTTTCCCTGGAGTTCTGAAGAAATGTGTCCAATGCCATTGCATCTAAAACACCGCTTGTCACGACCAGACACCTGCGTTCTGCTTGACCTCTCCGGACGTCCTTGTGTGCAATTCTTCGTCATATGGTTGGGTCCAGAGCACTTGTAGCAGGTAATCGTTCTGCTATCAGTTTTGGCAGGGGGAACCCCAAATTCCACGTGTGATGGTTCTACGGATGCAGCGGCCAATTCCTGGTAACCTTAGTCATCCTTAATAATCACCCTTGCTCGGGTCAGAATCTGTTCTTGGTTCATGTCGTCCATCCTGGACGAAGCTTTGAGGAGCTGCCTAACGTAAATGGGGCAACCCTGACACAAATGTACATGCCATCCACCGATCAAACAACGGTTCTCAAATTAGTCGCGCCAGATGATGCATTTCAGCCAGGAATTCATCCACCATTTCCCCTGGGCGAAGACGCCGTCCCATAAATTGGTCGAACGTATTAAACTTGTCAGTCGCGTATGCAGTCATAAGGGCCTGTTTAATTTGTTCCGCGTCTGCCCTCTGCTCCTCATTAAGTTGTCTATACACAGCAAGGGCACCGCCTCGTAGTCGTAGGGGAATGATGCGCTCGATCTTGTCCATGGCGCAAAGTTCGCAGACCAATTCTACATTCTCTATCCATTCAAAAATGGGCATATTCGTTGGGGCACCGCTGAATTCTGGGATCAAACGGACGTCAGAAATCTTGCATTCCATTTTGAAAAATTAATAAACCGAAATAGCTTGTGGCAAAATAAACTTAGAACAGCAACCAGCGACTGAATTGTGGTTCTCCCAGCTGGTATTCAAATCAAGTTTTTCCTTCTTGAGCTCTCTCAAAATCTCACTAACGGACGTTTCAGCCACCAACTGTGAACGTTCTTTTTTTCCTCATTTTAGCTGCAGTAGTTTTACACGCTAAGCAAATACGGGCTCTCTTTTGGTGGGGACAAGGCAAGTCGCAAACAGTAGTGCTAGTCCCAGGTTTTATCTCTTATCTGTCAGTAAGTACTTTGAGGAATGTCTTTGAAGAGGTCAATAAGTACATCTGAGACAGGGAAAAAGAAAGAGGTCAGCATAGTAGCCGCTCGACTTAAGTCAAGGGGATATTAATTACACTCTTCTACTCTCGTTTTCCCTTCTCTCTAACGATGCTTTTCTCCTATTTTTATATCTGCTTTTTGGATCAAAACGCAGCTTTTTTGGAATTTCATACTTGAATTTGATTCTGGGCTTCCCATTGGCTGGTAAATAAAGTTCGCGTAGGCTCGCGAAATGGTCATTTAATATTTGATTAATTTTTAATTTTCCAACCGGAACATCTGCGCGAATCAATCTGCGCAGAGGTAATTTTTATTCATTCGCTTTTTGGTTGCTATAAACCAAACATCCGGTCAGCTCGTTTTGTTCGGTCGGTGTCACCACATAACTTTCACCTCAGAAAACGGAGTGGTATTTTGGTATCTGTTGTCACTTTTTTTTCAAATAGTTTTTTTATTACATTTTTTTTTGTTCTGTTTTGCTGTTTTCTTTTATTTCTTTTATTTATTTGTTTGTTTTATTTTGTTTTGTTAGAAATAAAAATATGTGTTTTCTTTCTTCCATTTAACTGTTCTACCGGACTTAGTTTTCATTTTTGGTTTGTTTTCGTTAGTTTCTTCGGTAGAAGATGGGAGTTTATCGAAATCCCGTTTTTATTCGATGGAATCTTTTGATTTTATATTTTCAGCAATGTACGCCAGTTTTAATCTGTCTATTGAGACTTTACTATGGACGTCGTCTGATTTTTTTAGAGTAAAATATTTTTCATGACGACTGAAAAATAATAATTTGTTCGTACACTGTATATTCATTTATTTTTTCATTAAAGTTTTCATAAATAGAGATATTAAAATAAAATAAATTAAATAAGTAAATAAAATTAATAAATAAATAAAAATAAATACATAAATAAATACGTATTCTTCCTAAAAAAAGAATATCGTAGAAATTATAATCATACTGTTTTTCATCGTATTTTTTTGTTGTTTTCTTTTGTTTTTTGTTTTTAAGAAAATTATAATAGTTTTTAAAAAAATATTTCGAAATATCGACAACTAAGGGAAATATGAATAATAAGAAAACTAGTTGATAATTAAGATCATTTAAAGAAGAAACAGATAAATTAAATAATATATTAAAAAGATTTATGTTTATGTTAAAATATTAAAACAGAATTTCATATAGAAAAATCAAAGAGAAAGACGTTGGTTGAAAAAAAATTGGGATGTAACTGCCCCTCAACGGAACAAAACATCACTACACTTAGAGAGTATTTTGTTAAAAAAATTGTTACAAAAATAACTGTTAAGGAAAAAAGAAAATTTATGGAAAAGAAAAAGTTCACATACGTTTAATTTATTAGTGCCGTGAGATTTAAATATAGTAATCTGTTCGCCCACTATTCTGTTATTCTTACATTAAGGTCGATGAAAATAAGATTATCGAAAAATAAATAAATAAAATGAATTTGTAAACAAATAAAAATAAATACGTATTCTTTCTAAGAAAGAATATCGTAGAAATTGTATCAAACTGTTTTTCATCGTATGTTTTCCTGTTGTTTTTTTTTGTTTTGTTTTTTTATTATTTTTTTTTTGTTTTGTTTTTAAGAAAAATTATCATGGTTTAAAAAATGTTTCGAAATATCAACAACAAAGAGGAATATGAATTATATGAAAACTAATTGATGAATCTATTAGGAACATTTAAAGACGAAACAAATAAATTAAATAATATACGAAACAAAATTCATGTTTACGTTAAAATAGTGAAACAGAATTTTATTAAAAAAAACGTTACGTGTTCAAGAGCCTCAGAAAAACACGCCATTCTCGTTGTAATTCCAATCGCGTTTATTATTATTATTATTATTATTATTATTATTATTATTATTATTATTACCATATTTTTATGCTCTACTTTGTATTGAACACATCTTAAAATAAATATCTAACTGGGGAATGTACTTATATTAGTAACCATTACTTATATATATATATATATATATATATATATATATATATATATATTCTGTGCATTTAATCAACAAATGTTATTAAAGGCGACAGTGATTTGTGTCAATGAATTTTATCGACCAACTATTCTAAATTTCGACGAATAATCTTTCTCAAGCATGGAAGAAAGTTCCGTCAGAAATTGTCCTAAGTTCATTTCCGAAGAAATATGCACTAATGTTCGACTTTCTTTAGTCATCCCCACAGTAGATAGAGGGAATTACCAGTGAGTGAGCAACGCGGAATTCTTAATGGGAAGAAATAGAACACTTACACACCCAATCAGAAAGAGATAGCAATATTAACTCTCAATTCCAGATATTTTTATAAAATACATGTGAATATTTCTTAGTATTAAGACGTTTCTAGACATTTGAACACAACCTTTGAAATATAAAATCTTGTATCATAATCTGGCTCCTAGAAAGAAATGATGATAATTCGTAGGATTCTTTTAAAAACATCCGTAGATATAGAAATTGCCTATGAATCCTGATTTGTAACGTTTTAAGAATACCATTAAAATTGCAGTAATATTGCCACTAAGGCCACTTGCGCTAACCATCCCTCCTTAGCATATTTATTGAGTAAACGAAATAATTAATTGAAAAGTCTACCGGTGATTTATTGAATCAAATATTTTATGTGATTACACACACTAAACCGAATGATGTACTCTAGTTAAGAAAACATTTTTGCCAAGTATGTTTTCAAAGCTTGTTACATATAATTATGCATATTTCTTTTTGTGTGTTTGTGTAACACAGATCATATATCTATCAGTATTTCGTCTAAGTTCCAGACGAGCAACATCTTTGCATTAATATCAAACATTGTTAATTAAAGGCGAAAAGTTTGCCTAAGTTCGAAAACAATTATTGCTACTAATTAAGCTTCCCTTTGATAGGAAGTTAAAAATACAAGAAGAAGCATAATAAAGAGAGTCACAATTAATTGTAAGAATTCACTTATCTTGCAAACTCACATGTAAAAGAATATTTGAAAAATAAAAGAAATACGAACATATTGAACAACTAAACTAGTTTCTGAAAATAAAAGGAACTGGTTGTTCTGAAATAAAAAAAGTAGGAGGCAATTAGGGGCATGCTAGAAATATGTACAAGGTCCCTGATTAATGTATAAAGTGACTTTACAAAGAAAAATGGACAGAGCTGTTCAAAAGAAAGAAAAAAGTACACAAGAGAGAGAGACAGACAGAGACAGAGATAGAGTAAGAGAGATAAAGGAAATATTCTAAAAAAAAGAAAAGAAAAGGAATTAATTAATAGTCATGAAAGCGAGAGACACATTTCTCCTTTCTGTAAAATTTTCTCCAAAGATAATCCCTCATTTCTCTTTTCGTCCGAATAATTACGTCGCCTTTGATGTACAATTAAATTCTAATCATTAATTAGCAGCTCTGGTTCCGTCAACATGTCGAATACCATCATCGTGAGTTGTCCTAACTGATAAATGACAAGGGCAAAGATGTTTGCCTGATCTTTTTTTTAAAAAAATGAATTTATCTCAAGCAAGGCAGCGAAGCCACTAAGAGACAAGGACTGACTGGATGTGAAAGATTTAGAAAACAGAAACATTAATAAGCAGCGAGAAGAGAGGATGATTTATCAGGAGGACAATATATAGTGATTGAAATTGCATTTAAATTTTTAAAGATCAAAGCAACCATGGAACTGGAAAAGTGTTCCACAAGCGAGAAGTCCAAAAGAAGATATTGTTAGCATAGAACTTACATCTAGCCAATTTAACTGTAAATTGAGGAAACCTTGTTGTCAATCAAGTACTACGCTAAACTTTATAAAGATAAGATCCCATAGCGAAGTGCTTACCCGAACAATTACCATGAAAGTATTTATATATATATAAAAAAACAGGAAAAAACTTTGCGCTGATTCTAACAGTAATATAGACGGAGTACGAGTGTGAGCTTATAATCAACCAATTTTATAGATGATGTAATCCAGATGAGTCTAACTCACCATTGCTGTAAGGCTTCCGTGGTGCTAATAAGGACACGAATTCATAGACTTATCAGTATCTCAGTAATTTAATTCCATTCAACAAACACAGACATGTGTTAATTAGTGTGTGTATGACAGAAAGGGACCTGCTAATATAATTTCATTATTCAGCACAGTAAACCCTGTTATGATTAACGAGGTTTTCATAAACGTCTTTCAGCTTCTAGAAAAAGTGATACGTTTTAGCATGTAAATAACCAAATAATGGAGTTATTTATACAGAAACCCAAGAGACGTAATGCGTGAGTAACCGAATAAAGTAAATACGTTTTGATTTCCGAGTGTCTGGGAGAAATTGACAATTTTACAGATTTTAGATCGGGGCGAAAGAAAAAAGAGGTAAAACTTTTAGTCGTAAAAACCATGAGTATTAGAGTTATGCGGGCCATGCCGTAATAAATATTCAATGAAGAATGTCTGGAGATGGAGTTAAGAGAAAGACAAGTTTCGACGTTCTAAATTATCGATGTGCATCCTTTGATATTAAAGTTAAGCCAATAGAAAATTTGAGCCACTCATAGTAGAAGCTTCTTTTTGAAATGGTAATACTTAACGAAGTGTGTACATGAATAGAAAAAAAGGAGGTAAGAAATGAATATGACGAGGTTAAAAAGAAAAGACGAGGATTCACCATTGATTTAAAAAGATCAAGATGAAAGTGCTTACTGTGGAAACAATGCGGTCAACTTTTTGGTAGGTCATGGGAAGAATCTGGCTGAGTGGAACTTTCTTCTTACATTTGCAACACCAAGCGAATGACGATTCATAGAATTGGCATCTTGTGCCGTGACTGTAAAGGTCTGAACTAGTGGAACTAGAGAATGCAACTCATAATAGAATATTTACCACGGGCGTAAATATAACAATGAGAATGTATGAGAAGGCATAAATTCTATCTTAAGTTGAGTGCGACTTTTCTTCTTCTTCTTCTTCTTCTTCTTCTTCTTCTTCTTCTTCTTCTTCTTCTTTGTGCCGTATCCCTTGAGGACATTGACTATCGTGGCCCTCTACAATTTCCTGTTCTTTGTAACTTTTAACGAATGTTGTCTGTTTTCCCTCTCTCCTAAATCCTGCATTACCTTTCATTCACTCAAGCTCACCAGTTATATTATGTGTCTCTTAACTCTGGCCCTCTGACCTTCAATCTGTCATGTGATTATTGGTATCAATTTTATCAGATTAGAATCTTAGTACGTTTTTTACGTTCAAAAGTGAAATCAGAAACTAAAAAATTGTATATCTCCTGTAACGTTACTTTTAGTTACTGAGGTCAAAATCAACTCGGAGATTTTAGGCCATATGTATTATGTTTGAGCACGACTATTTATATATGCTGATCAGTGGTTGATTATGAATAGAAATAATTTATGGGATTATTCAAGCGGTTACTAGACCAGTCAAGGTTATGTTTCAAATTATTCACGAAGATATTGAGTAGAAATAAACGTGGATTCAAATGTGTGTTTTTTTTGTTTTTTTTTTGTTTGTTCTTTTGTAGTTAGTGCATCGTGTTGGTTGTTAACTTTTTACTCAATATTTATTATTGAGAGCATTTTTTTTAATCATCTCACCCCAAGCAAGGCATTCCATTGCCACTATTGCGCATGGGGCTACATAGGGGAAGGTAAAGAGAAGGAGTGGTTAGACATAGGGAATGTCAGGAGGAAGATGACAGATGAGTAAGGATACCGAGGATGAGGGTTGGGCAGATGGGAAGAGTGTTTGATAGAATGGGAGCAGGTTAGTGTGTTAGGAGGTATCTATTGACCTTACATTTAAACTCCTGGAGATTGTAGCCGTCGGGGAAGCAATCGTTTGGAAGAGAATTCCACAGTCGGGAAGTGCGAGGAAAGAAACTGTTGGAGTAGAAGTTACGGCTGCATTTTATCGATTTCACTGTAAAAGGGTGGGATCTAGTTGCTAATCTAGTATCTCGTTCAAATACGTATTTAGGGGGCAATAGTGATCTAAGTTCATCGGAGCAGAAGCCGTGAAAGTATTTATAGAAGAGACACAGGGAAGCCACGTCGCGCCAGTGGGAGAGAGACTGCAGGCGGTCTGCTAAGCCAGTATCTATCATATTACAGACCCTCCTCTGAACCTTATCGAGAAGCCCGAGGAGAACAGCAGGGGCACCCGACCAGATATGCAATGCACGGGTGGATGGTAGATTTATAAATGTGCAGGATAGATTCAGACGGAAAAAACTTCCGGGCCCTACACAGAGAACCGACTTTCATAGCAGCGGATTTAGCAATGGATTCTATATAGTCATTCCATTTGAGGTCCGCTGAAAGTGTGAGACCAAGGAGGCGCAGTGTTTTACTCTCTGGGAGGCAAGCCTGGTCCATGCTAATGGGAGGTAGGTGAGATTGTCGATGATGGTTAATTGAGAGTAGCTTCGATTTAGAAGCATTAAAATTTACTAACCATTTCTTACCCCAGTCCAATATGGATTGGAGGTCTTTTTCAATCTCGGCTGCGAGGTTAGCTTTGACGCCTACACCAGATTTTTGTAGGAGGCGAGAATAAACTGTGGTGTCATCGGCGTACAAACCTATTTGGGCTCTTATGGAATCAGGGAGATCATTAATGTATATCAAGAAGAGTGTAGGACCTAAGATGGAGCCTTGGGGGACACCTGCGTTTGTATGGTAGTTCTGAGAGGCATGTCCGTTTAATACCACCTTCATTGTGCGGTTAGAGAGGAATGACTGGATTAGTTCAAACAAATGTCCAGTTATACCATAGCTCCGCAGTTTACATAGAAGGCCAGCATGCCAAACTCTGTCGAACGCCTTAGATATATCCAATGCAACGGTTCGGGCTTCGCCATTCCTGTCGAGTGCCTGGTATATGTACTCGGTGATGGTCGTTAGCATATCAGCAGTAGACCTGGTGAAGCGGAAACCATATTGCTTGTCCGGGAGGAGCCTGTGTGTTGTGAGATGCTGAACCACCTCGGCGTTGATAATGGCTTCGAACACTTTGCCAAAGATCGGAAGAAGGCTGATAGGGCGGTGATTTGCAGGGTCAGAGGGTTCTCCAGTGATTTTAAATATATGAACTACAGAGGAAGATTTCCAACAGGCAGGAAAGCAGGAAGCAGATAGTCAGAGGTTGTAGAGCTTAGAAAGGACAGAGGAGAGTTCAGGGGCACATTTCTTTAAGACTATGGTTGGGATTCCGTCACCACCGCTCGCTTTGTGAGGGTCAAGTTTTAAGATTATCTTAGAGACAAGCGAAGGTGTAATGTGGACATCATTCAGTTGTGCCTCGGTTCTAGGTGAGAAGTCGGGTGTCAAAACTTCAGACGAGTCCAGACTCGAATTGTTCGAGAATCTGCGGGCAAAGCATTCAGCCTTATCTGCTGGGGAGGTGAGGACCTCAAATTTGTTGATTAGCGGGGGTATTGTGGACTTGCTCTTGTTAAGTACTCTTTTACAGAGTCGCCAGTAGTCTTTAGAACCAAATTTAGAGCATGCTATGCGTTGCTTCATTCTGGCAGCAAACAACATCTTAGCTTCGTTAAGTATCCTTTTACACTTATTACGAGCTGAAGTGAAAAGGCGCTTGTTTTGGTCCGACGCGTAGTTACGATAGAGTCGGAAGAAATGATTCCGGTGGGCAATGGCAGCCGAGCAAGCGGGTGAGAACCAATGAGACGAATGAGATTTAATCTGGAATTTCCTAGCAGGGATGAAGGCATCGATGCCAGCCTTAACCCAGGAGGAGACCTCGGATGCACATTCTTCGATGGGAAGACTAAAGACGTTGTTCCAAGGGATGTCACAGAGGAAGTCTCGGAACGAATCCCAGTCTGCTCTTTGATAGCAGTAGGATATTCTACTTGCCTGGGTTTCATGGGTCGGGCGGGAGTGGAGTGAAATATTGACGGACACTACAGTGTGGTCAGAGTTTCCGAGTGGGCAGAGTTGTCTGGTAGTGCAAGAGTCTGGGGTGGAAGTGAAGCAGAGGTCTAGAAGTGAGTCCCTTCCGTTAGGGTTGTCGGAGAAACGCGTGGGGAAGTCCACTACTAAGGGATTGGGTGATTGAAAAGTTCATGGTGTGGACACCAGCAGGGTCAGTGACAGCATTCTTCAGCCACTTGGTGTGGTGGGCGTTAAAGTCACCAAACACGAATACATGGGCAGAGGGATGGGAAGAAATGGCTTTGTCAATATTGTCAGGAATGATGTCAAGTAACGCACAGTCAGGGGAGGAAGGAGAGCGGTAGAGAAAGAAGAGATAGCTAATCGAGCTGAGAAGTGAGAGGCGGAAGCACATGAAAGAATGATCTGGGGATTCAAAAGATGACACCCTAGCTAAGGGAAGGTGTTCGCTGACATAGACACCAAGCCCATGCATATGAACATTGGAGTCCTTCCTGAAGAGGGGAAGGTAGCCAGGAACGTAGAACTCAGATGAGGGGATAGAAGGGTTAAGATTAGTTTCACATAGGGCTAATATATCAGGTGAGTTATTATGGAGGAAAGAATCTACGCTGGGGAAGTTGGTGCGGATGCCGCGTATGTTAGTGAAAGAGATGCAGATAGGTTTGGGCGTTTTCAAATGAGCTGGTTTAGTTTTGCTATTATGTTTGCTTTTTTCCATAGTGATTCAGTTAAGGAGAGGTCTTAGAATAGAATCAGTCGGTCAATCATTTGCAACTTGTGAAGGATGGAGACTGGCGCGGCCTTCAACATAATGTGGCCTCGGGGTTGCCCACCGAACGTTCATGCAGGGACGCCCGTCCATGCGCGATATGGCACTACAAGAACCCCGGTATTATTCAACTGTTGATCAGAGCAGCCTCTCAAGACGCTACGCAAGAGTTCGGGCTCCTAACTACCAGTCGGAAGCAGCAACCAGGAAACTGCCAACCCGGTACCCTCAGAATGTAAAGACGTTGCCACCAAACTCCGTAACTGCAAAGAGATTCCTGCTGAACTAACACTAAGACCGGAGAATGGGGATAAACAGGGAACCCCTTCCTAAACAAGAAACAAGGCGATCACCTCTAAACTCATTCAAAAGAAGGGGGTGGAGTGTGAGACCGGGCGATAGTAGGAACTATCTACTCCAATTAAAAAAGAACATGATTATTTGCCGATTATTATTATTAGATTTACTCGTGTTTATGTTTTCGTTGTTTGTTTATTTGTTTATTTACTTTATTTATTTATTTATTTATTTCTTTACTTATTTATCTTCCAAAAAATAATTCATACTTCATACCCGATTAGAAAATTAGAAACAAAACATTATATACTCACAAAAAACATCTGTTCGTCAAGTACATAGTTTCCATTGTTTGAAAGAATTTTCTCATATCGTTCAAGAAATTTATTGGTGCTATTTTCGTAAAAACATTGTGTTTTAGTTGGAAGAACGTTGTGAATATATTTCGATTCATTTTTATTTAGTTACTTAAATTGTTTTGTAGAGAACGGAACAAATGAAAATCTGAAGGAAAAAAGTCAGGAAAATACGGTGGTTGCTAGAGGGTATGTCCCATTTCAACGTTTCAATCTTTTACAAGGTCGGTTTGGTAACATGTGGTCTTGTGTTGTCGTCGTGAAAATACTTTTTTTACATTTATCAAAATAGGCCGTCTTTCTTGAATAGCCAAATTGAGATTGGTGAGTCGGTTATTTCCAATTATTGTTTCGTCGGCTGAAAGAAGTTCAAAATGAATTAACTTCCTGCTATGATACCAAACCAACAACACCTTCCTTAGATAGAAGTACGGTTTATGCACGGGTTTTGAACATTCAAATTCTCATTTCAAGTACTGTTTGAGCCAGAACGATCCATTTTGCATCGTCAGTGACAATTCTGTCCAAAAATGATGTAACAACAAAGAAATAGACGAGAAAAACACGATTTATCTTGTATGTTGGGTCATAGAATATGGAAACCGCGCGTCGAGTTTGGAATGAACCCAAGTCTTTTCAAATGTTGAAAGGCAGTTAAAATATCGACTTCAGATCTCTTCGAAATCATCAGTTTATTCTCCCCGAGGACAAGTGTGAGGCTGATTGTTTCGGGTAAAAGAATCACTCTGACAAAATCTGGCAAATCACTTTTGTCAGCCAAAGAGTACAATTCAAATAAAATTTTTGAATGTTTGTTTTGTCGCAGTCCCAACGCTTGCCCCTTTCTGAAATTCAAAGAAAAATATGGAGAATGTGCAACTTTTCATTCTATATCTTGAGGAGAAAATTTTGATAGTTAACACGGTCTAACTCATAAAAGGACGATAAAAGTTTTTAGTCGAGTGCAATATACCTTGAAGGCTTTATGTAATTGATAGCTATATCCGACCGTGGATAAAGTCAATAAAAGTGATAACCGGTTTGAAAGGCGATGTACTGCCGGATCTGACTGGCAGATACATCAGGTTGTAGATAAAGAAAACAAAGTGGCAATCCAAAAAAGCACAAATGGGTAGAAGAGGCTTGACTATGTGGGTTACGTGTGTGTTTTAAGACTATATGAAATCTAGAATTTTGCTTAAAGTAAAAACACTCTTGCTGGCTTCCGGTTTCCGATAGTTTCATTCCTGTGCGCAAAGTTTTTCCTGTTACCCTCCTGCTGTATACGAGCGTCACCGTCGAAAAATAAAAATATGAGATAATATCTTTATATATCCGTGTTTCACTTTGTTTTCCAGCTGTAGTTTATAGCATGCACGATTTGTCGCCGTGGTTTGTTAAAAAAATGACGTCGAATCTGGTTATCATCTACAAAAACACTAGATGATCATGATATAACAGATGACATCTACGAAAAGTAGGTGACTTTTGGTTTTACCTTATGTATATTTTGCTCTTTATAGAAAAGTTGCTACTTAAAAAAGAGGAGAAAAGAAGAAAAAATGGAACAGCATACTTTTTTCCAGTTGCGTGCAGAGTCTGACCGTGGATTTGAGAAATTTGGCTTGTTCATTAACTAACAGATTAAACAGGTTTGTACGCCTGGCAGGAAGTGCACACGTAAAGTTTGGCGGAAGGAATGAAGTTGCTGCAATGCGAAGAAATAGATTCGACTTCTTCCAGTTACTAAATGATATTTTGATAATTTCGAATTCGGTAGAAGACCACTAGAAGATTGATAGTTTGCGTAAGCATAATCTCAAGTCGAAATCAGCTAAGTTTGAGTTGCTTAAAAAAGAGATTCTATATCTGGATTTCATAATTAGTGAACAAATACAGCCAGATTTCAATAAAGTCAAGGCTATAACATCAGTTTCGACTCTCACCACTGTTAGGCAAGTGAAGGTCTTCATTGGAATGACATTATACTATCACCGCTTTATTAAGAATAACATAAAAAGCGAGGAAAACCGCAATAGTAGAACTAATGATGCAGATTTTGTGTTTGGCGATTTAGTATTCTATAAGAATCACCATAAGAAGGAGAAGTTGGTCATGCGCTAGTAATTATATTATGTGGTAGTTGAAAAGACTAACCCTCTTATAGAGTTAGAGATCAGTTAGCCGGCTCAGATGTTATGACACATGATGAGCATATTCAAGTGACCTCTATTGAAGAATGAAAAATCCCCACTACAGAGAGGCCGTTACGGAAAATACTGTTGGCTGCTCCAGTAAAATCTAGCGATTCTGACAGTGAATTTGAGATGCAAAAGACCGATTTCTAGTACGCAGGTGCCGATGAGTCTGATGTCCGATTAAAGGAGCACCGTATGAGGACACGACGTAAAAGGGCTGTGGACAAACGTGTCAAATGCTGATAAAGAGCTTGTAATGAGAGGCATGACTAATTATTTATCCACTCTCAAGAATGATTTGCCCAAACGATGGGAAATCAGAGTCTACTCATGTAGATCGAGTTTCTGATGTATAACCTGGCAGCTATGAAAGCGACAATGTCCAAGTAGGACAAACGTCCATTGGGGAAGAAAAACTGATGCACATATACTTTCCATCAATGAATGCTAGACTAAGAAAAAGCAATTGAAAAATCTTGCAGACTTCCTGGCGGATATACTGTAAGATAAGTTAGAGATGAAAACTCAAGGAGGAATGAAGATTGATGGCACAGAGAGTTAGGTAGCTTCCTTGTGACAATGCACACTGAAGTCTGTGTGGAAAACTTTAAGCTAAATTATATTTAGCGTGTAAAATGCAGCCACCATCTCTTGCGTTGATACATACAAATAATTTTGGGGTGAGAAGCAAGAAGGTTGATTGTTAAATGCAAAGGCAGTAAATGTACTTCAGAAAAGAAAATCAGTTTAGACCTTGTGGATAGTGCTGCTGGATCAACGGGGGTTCAACCTCCGAATTTACCTGGGTTGAACAGAGAGATATCCACTAATAACATGTATCTGGATCTGGAAGCAAGTGAAGGATCCGTAGTTAAGGGAGACAAGAGTCCGGGATAGCCTAGGAAATTACGAGTCACGGTTTCATTTTTTTAGACTAAGTTATTTGGAAGTTAAGAACCATAGGAGAGAAGACTAATCTTTTATTTTTTTATTTTTATTTTATTTAATTTTTTTTTTTGGTGGGGGAATTAATTCACTACAAGCAAGGCGGCAATGCTACCAAGTCAGGATCAATTATATTGCAAATACTCCTTTGAATTTTGTCGAGAGCATCAAGATGAATAGCAGAAGCACCCAACTAGATATGGCAATAATATTCAATGCACGGACGAATGTGAAATTTATAAATGTTCAATGGGGATTCTAACGAGAAAAATTTCCTGGCTCGGCAGAGTGAACCAGCCATTCTAGCAGTAGATGTATCTATGGATGCTAATGTAGTCATTCTATTTGAGATCATTTGAGAAATTGAGGCCAAGGAACTGCAGTAAGCTGTTCTCTAGAAGAGTAACGTTAACTATTCTGATGGTATGTAGCAATGTAGCTCTAAGTTAGTTAAAAGAGAGCAGCTTCGTTTTAGAAGCACTAAGATTTACGAGCCATTTCCTCCTACATTCAATCGCAGATTAGAGGTTATTTTGAAGTGCAGCGGCCAGGTTTACTTTATCAGTCTTGGCAGATTTCTTATCTAGACGTGTATAAATTGGAGTGTCATCTGCGTCGTTGCTTACTTGAAAACTGATTACATCAGTTAGATCATTGATGAAGATCAGAAATAGCGTCGAACCTAAGATAGAGTTTTGACGGGGGACGTCCGCGTTTGTATGAAAGAGTCTGGAAGCTTGTTCATTCCAAACAACATTCATTTCACGATTTGATATGAACAATTACATTAGATAAAGCAATCATCTAGAAATAACGTAGCACTCAATATTGCACAGAAGGCTATTATGTAAACCCTGTCAAATGCTTTCGAGATATCGAGAGAAACAACTCGAGCTTCGCTCTTCATATCATGAGCCTGGTATATATATTTAGTGATGGTCGTTAGCACATCAGCAACAGACCTGGCGAGGTGTAAGCCATATTGTTTGAGAGAAGGTTGTGAGATGTGAGGTGCCTAACTATTTCTGCACTGATAATGGCTTCGAATACCTTACCAAAAAGAGGTAAGAGGTAAATAAGACGATAATTAGAGGGGTAGGATGGCTCACCGAAATTCTTAAAAACAGGATCTACAGAGGAAGGCTTCCAACAAGCATAATATTGACGCAATAGTTATAGAGTTTGGAGAGGACAGGAGCAAGCTCAGGGGCGCATTTCTTTAATAAGATTTCTGGAATTCCATCATCTCTACTTGCCTTATAGGAATGAAGCTTAGAAATTATGTTAGAGACCAAAAATATATATATAAAGTAAGTAATTCATCGAGTTATATTCAAACTCCACAAAATGCAGAAAGCAAAGGACGGCCGATTCGTCCTATATTTGGGTTTCATCAGCAGTGCGAATCAACTACCAGGAATTGAAACCCAGTAAGTTGCGTTTTTTTAGCGAATGTCATAACAACTGTACCACAGGTACAGTTGGCATGGGTTTCAATTTGAGTCCCAAATATAGGACGAAACCGCCGTCCGGTACTTTCTGCATTTTGCTGAGGTTGAATAAAACTCGATGAATTATTGATTAATAATTCAAATCCTCCTACAATTCCTCATATATATATATATATATATATATATATATATATATATATTGTTTAATTACTTATTTTATGGTCATAATAAAATTAGACCAGTGCCCATTTCTTTTAAAAAGTATTCAATACAATTATATTGTAGAACTTTTGAATATTTTTTTATTTGTGAAGGAGTTATTACGCAACTTAGGTTTCTACCATTTGCAAATCGCCTGAAAATACCACATGGTAGAAACCTAGGTCGCGTAATAATGTGATGTAGATATAGAAGAATCCAAATATATATGTATATAAATACATATAGAGCAAATATATGTAAAAATGAAGACAAGCACGTTATTCCATGGTTTAGCGGACGTTAGGCCTAATTCAGGCAAACCATCGTTAGCTTTCGTCTTTATTGTACACAAGATTTTTCACGAATGAAATGCACAAAAAAGAACCCCGCTAAAAAAAACAGAAACGAAAATAAAGACTGCTACATTAAAAGTGAAAATTTAATAAAAAAGGCATCATTATATCAGTTAGGCGAATACACACGCATACGTACATAAACATTTATACATACACACATACATACATAAATATGTACATATATATATAATCAAAGAGCATGCGTAAGAACGGATGTCAACTCTGAGATACTCTACGTAAGTCAGTCAGACTGCTGACACGTCGATTTGGCAAGTAAAAATAAAAAAAAGAAAACAAAAGGTGTCTTTATGAGCTTAAACGAAAGGGGAAGAACAAGAAAAAAGAGCGGAATAAATTTAAATTTGAAAGAAAAGATGATATGAGAAAATAAAAAAATAAAACATTATATATTAACGGTGAAAGGATAAGAAATTAGATTCTAAAAAATTAAGAAAATTAAAAATATATAAGAAATAATAGTTAATCAATCCGTTGTAATCACAATTATCACCACACTACTAGATAATCAAAATTCTATTAATTATTCAGTCAACAAAACAATTATAATACAATATAAAGTTAATAATGCAAAAAAATATATTGCAACAAAAATAATAAGTAAGTAAATAAATAAACAAAAAACAAATAAATAAATTATTTAATTTAAAAATAAATTAAATTAATTTATTTAAATTTAATTGTTTAAACTTAATTATTTAATTTAAAGATAAATTTTGCATGTTAACAGTGAAAAGATAAGAAATTAGAATCTAAAAAAATTAAGAAAATTAAAAATATTTAAGATATAATAGTTAAGCAATTCGTTGTAATCACAATTACCACCACAGCACTATATAATGAAAAATGTACTAATTATTCAGTCAACAATACATTTATAATATAATATAACGTTAATAATGTAGGAAATTATTCAGTCAACGATACAATTATAATACAATCCTGCGTTAATAGTGTAAAAACATATATACATACACACACATACCCACACACACACACACATACAACATGCACATGCACATATAAGTACACACACATACACACACACATATATATGAACACACACATATACACATACACACCCGTACAAACAAATATGTATAAATACAATGTATATATATATATACACACATAATATATTTTTAAAGGCAAAAAGATAAAAATCAAGTAATTAATTAAATAAAAAATAAATAATAAATTAAAATGAAACAAGCAAGATTAATCTTTACCAAACTAATGTAGATGTCAATGTATTCAGAAATAAATGATGTAATTACGATCTAAAACATACATGTGCATCTGTGAATCATGGAGGAAGCAGTGTCTTGGAGTGGGCTAGCATCGCTGCGACTGGAACAGGCTCATTCATATTAATTGGTGATAGTAACAGCAGAATGAATTCAGAAGCCTGCAAAAACATTTTGCCTGACAATTTAGAGGTAAATACATCTAAACTAGTCTGTAGAAAGTTTATAATGCAGCATGATAATGACCTAAAGCATACTGCCAACACAAAAAAGGAATATATCAAGGGAGAAAGTGAACAGGTTTAGACTGGCCAAGTCGATCCCCGAAACTTAACCAAATAAAACATACATTTCTTCTCCTGAAGATGTGACTGAAAGCAGAATTCCCTCAGAAATAAACAAGAACTCAAAGAGACTGCGTTAAAAGTATGGAAAAGCATCTCAAAGGTAGAATGCAACAGTTTGGTGATTTCAATGTGATGCAAGCTTGATGCAGCATTAGCGTGAGGGTTGGGGTTACGTTTAGCAAGGCTAAAGCAAAACTATATTAAATATTCTGTTCTATTGATTTATTTTCTCACCCGAAGAGTGGGGTGATCTGGTACAAGGGTGGTAAGAATGGAGTGATCTGGCACAAGAGTAGTATGTTTTGAGCTGTTTAAAACATTTAAATGAAATGCCAGGACAAAAGTTGAATTTTTATACTCGTCTCATATTCATCTTTTCATTTTAAACCGATATGTCTTCAGTGAACAACAAGGACAAAAGAAATTGATCTTGACGTTCCAGTACTTTTGTAGGGAGACTATATATATATATATATATATATATATATATATATATAATGAATTTAAACGTTTGAAGATTTGTCCCCGCGAAAAACAGACGGTTCATTATATTGTTTTAAATATTTTACTGTGAATATTTTCTGTTTTCTCATTTAATAAAGCTTAAGTAACGTAACGTAATGTGTCTCTGCGTGTGTTTTTGTGTGTTCATTTTTATCGTTTTACAATCGGCTCTTTTGAAGCACAGGCAAATTTCATCGACTGACAGAATTTACGTTATGCATACCGTGTTTTTAATAAGACCTAAGAAACTCAACTATATGTTTACATCTATCGGCCTGAATATCCGAGAAATCTTGTTAGAAAAATATGCGCCTTCTGGCAGGATTCAAACCTGCGTTCCCTAGAAGAAACCGTCATTAAATTTAACATGCCTTGACCGTTTGGCCACGTAAGACCAAACAAAGCCTGAATAGTGTATTGTAACACACAGTTCTCCCGATTCTAGAAATAGACATACCTGCTCTGTTTCGTATCCTGACTTAAACAAAGGTATTTTTTAGGAAATAGATTAAATCAGACTTATTTTGAATCTATTTGTTTAAACGTTATTTTTAATGGATGCTCATATTTCAGTAAATGCTTCGTTTTTATTACCAAACAGTATGTTTATTTACATCTACCGGCCTGAATATTTGGAAAATCTTTTTAGAAAGATATGCACCCTCCGGCAAGATTTAAATGTACGTCCTCTAGTGTGTTCAAAGTCACTATCCGGGCCTTGTTTCATCAGGAGGTTAGACCTGGCCGAATGGTAAGCCCCATTATCTCTACGTGATATGTGGCTATACTTCTGACGATAGGGTGTCGAGTAGTGATCTTCTAACAAAATGCTATATTGGTGAGATTGTGAACTTCCTGATGCAGTGACAACTTTGTTGGGACATGTTGCAAGGATGAGTGGCAACAGAATAGACATGTCAACAAGGGACTGCTAGACGACCGTTGCTCCGGTATAAAGACAAGCTAACGTGTAACATCTCAGCTGTCAATGAGCTTCATAAACTACGAACGAGTTGCCATGAATAGAAACAACTGGAGATATTTGTGTCAGAGTTGTATCAGAAATTTCTGGTCTGAGTCTCCGCGTCAACTTCGTAGCCGTGTGGTCGGTATAATTATTTACGAAATTGAATGGATCAAAAACACAGTTCTTCAAAGAACACTTAAATTCGTAAATAATATTGGTTTGCTGTAGTTTAGAGCTTCCAGGCAAATTGTTATTTTTGACAGTGAGGTTAGAAGTTTTAAATTTTGTGTAGTAGATAATTTAAATTATGCTGCAAATCTTAGACCAGAGCTCAGTTCGTTCCCATTTAAACACACACGGAGACCTACCCAAACCTATTCGGAACATACTTTTTGACAACACAAATGTCATAGCATCATGCACATGTGAAAAGGACTTAAATTAATGGAGGCATTATTAATAGAAAAGAAAACCCCGATACTCAATAATATCAACTACGCATACACCAACGTTATGTTTACCGTGTTCAGGACATAAAACATACATACGAAACTACAGACATACATAACACTACATATATTGAGTTACTAGTAAAATGAAATCCATCTTCAATAATGGCTAAACGTATAGCAGAAAGCATTTGCAAAACTAAAATGTTTGGACAATTTATATATATATGTTTCGAAAAGTAAAAAACATAAGACACTTGAAAAATTGCATAAAAATGTATCTGTTATTTTTAATGAAAAGTGTTAATGAATGAAATAAGTAAAGAACAAATAGGAAAATAATCTAATATGTTTCACTTTATCAAGATTCTTCAGAGATTTTTTAAAAAACGAATAATTTGAAAACCTTTTAAAAATCCAAGAGATAAAGAAATGGATGAATAGAAAATAAACTGTTTCTGTTTAAGTGTATGTGCCAACGAGTAAAAAACGAAACCGGAGTCTTTCAGAATATATAGAGTAAATTTGCTGTTTTCACAGTTCTATCATTTTAAAATGTTAAACTGAGATGTGTGGCTATGTCATGATATGTATCGCACACGTAAACACATACACACACACATACTCACACACACACACACACACATATATATATATATATATATATATATATATTCATGTATGTTTAACGCTACTGACGATCCGTATTCACACATTGTATATACTTCTTGGACTTGTAATCTAATATGCATAGATATTAGATTAATTTGCGTAGATACAAATCCTGTGATACATCATTACGGACTATTGTCTTTTGATGTAATATAAAAATTATATTGGGTGGTAACTGAATAAGGTATCAGCCATTCATAATCGATGTATGTTCAATGAGAAAAGAGTTTTGGCGATCTTGCCGTTGAAGAATGTTGTTGAAAAAGCATATTGGCTTGTATGTGTATTATGTGAGCAAGATTGATCCTTGTGTAAACAAGCCCTTGATTGACTATTGAAGAGGGCGTTATAATTTTCAGCATCACGCAACATAATGCTAGCAACTGGGCTTCTATATCGGAGGTAAATAAATTCTCGAAGATATTGCATCCCACGTATACATCACATAGGCAAATGACGATCTCCTGCATGAAAGCACTTCCGGATCTCACCGCTTCAGTGTACCATTCAATCACCTAACTGACCTTAAATATTATTTGGTCACTACTACCAAACTTTGAATTGATGCGTTGCGTGTAACATGCACAGCCGTTGTTCACGATTAACATCATACTTCGTAAAGGCTCACAATCCAACCCCTACACAAATGGCTCGTTATCTTTACGTTCTCTCATTACACTGAACCTAATCGCAACATACATTATTATCCAAGTTCAGATTCATAGGGAATTCTGGTCGGAGAGAATGAGAATACACATAGTGTATCGACGTATCTTTCAGTGCATCGCCTATTTATTTTTCATCAATGTTTATCTCTCCTTACATACACACATGCATACACATGCACATAGACACACACACATAAATACACACGCAAACATACACATATATGTGTTTGTGTATGTGTGTATGCATGTGATAATGTTCGAGGAGAATTCGACAGTTTGCTAAATGTATCAGAAAATGTGATAATAAGTAATGATGATGTCAGTTTGTCGAGAAATCATTTCAAAATAGACGTTTCTCAAACTGTGTTATATATTCATCGCACACACCCTGAAAGCGCTAGTGGTGTAATGAATTTTGTTAGTTAATTAGTTAGTTAGGTGCCATACGTAATACATGCTTTGGGCGATCTTGTCTCGAAAGTGACATGAGTGACTCGGCAGAAGTTAGCCTTTGCTTTCTGCGATAGGGAAGAGACAGATTAATACCTTTCCAAAGGGTATTTATGCGTAAGTGAATGAAGGAATTCAACTTGAATTCGAACTTGGTTCTCCGATTTGTCATTCTGAGTTGATATCTATTGCACCACAACGCACATCCGTGGTGTAATGAAAAACGGATCGAAATATGAATCTACCTCCTCTTCCCTTTATTGGTTAATTAGTAAAGCTTCTAGCAGTAAATTATTTTTGTCCCTCCCCAAATTCGTACTATTTAAATATATTTTCTTGCTTTAAATAACCTGCTAAATTTTGATAAATTATAAAAACAAATTCCATCCATCACACACACATACGCAGACGCATACACACACACACACACACACACTGATTGTATTTCTCAATATTTTGTGCGTGTATGTGTAAGCGTGTGCTCAAATAATTACGTGAGTGAAAATAGAGAGAGATTAGTAGTTTACAGGAAAACAAATTGCATCACGAATTTCTGCTTTTATAGTTAGTGTGGTGAATGAATGCATTAACATTAAATGCTAATCATTTTCTTTAAGAAGAACATTTACAAGTACGCTAATCGAATAGTTATGCCTACAATGTTACAAATATCTCAAACATGGATGGTTGCCGTTTGACAAGAGCCATACCATTTAGTGAAAGGATTGAAAGACTTCTATCGTTTTCCAATCGTTTGACAACGTGTTTTCGTTTCACACGTAACACACACGCACACACACACACACACACACACACACATATATATATATATATGTGTGTGTGTGTGTGTGTGTGTGTGTGTGTGTGTGTGTGTGGTGTTTTGAATCTTTATAAGTACATCAATAGTTAAATATTTTTTAGATAAAATTAAGAATTTTTCTCTAAAACAAAATTTATAAGTATTATTAAATATAGGATTACGTTTACAAATATTTTTTTAAAATCTGTCACTTTCTGCGTCACGTGATGTAAACAATCACTCCACGAAGGCTCTCGCGGAATATGTTTCTAATTTAAATTTTAAAATCATTTGTTTCTGATGAAGGGCTGAGGACGGTCTGAAATATCAAATATAAACTTACAACTTTTTAGTAGTTTTTCCCATATATATATATATATATATATATATATATATATATATATATATATATATATATATATTCTGAAAACTGACATGGCAGTTAGATTTTCCATACTATTCGGAATGGTGGCTTATGAATATTTTTTATGTTAAGATTTAAAAATAGCAAATGGAAATACATTCTTATTTGATCCTTTTTACTTTCCGTAAATAAAAAAATTAAAAACGCTATATATCCAGCGTAAAAAGATACGTCCCGTACTTGTTCATGTAGTTGTTGTTATAGCTGAGAATACAGTTCATAAATGATTCGTTAGGTTTGGAATTATCTATTTTTTTATTTGGTAAAGCAGGAAATTTCAAACAAGACTAAAATCATTGATCACAAAATTGAAATACGAATTTAAGTAACATGCTCACGACGAGATCCCATAACGAGATCTCACGATTAGATCCCTCGACCAGATCAAACAATACAGGCACGAATAAATACTGAATTTATCTCATAGAGTGTTATAAAAGACACATCGGCGTAGTGTAATGGTTAGAAAAATTACTACTGATTACTGACATCGTTTCTCACTGGGTACCAAATACTGTTGGCAATGTGCCACTCTAAGCTACGCCTAGAAATCACCATAGGGCGTTGCAAGTCATTCGAAATCATTTGAATACCTTAATCATATAGACATTTGGATGCCTCAAAAGTTAAGGTAAGTAATTAATGGATTCAATTTTCATCTGAAAGTCTCTCCTCAAGTTCCCAAAACGACTTTTTTAAAATATCGATCAGAGCAAACTAAACTTTACAGTATGGTAGAATCTAAAGCGTTATTGAAAATCCAAATGAGGGTTTGTGTGCAAGAAAGTGATGCTTTTTATCTGGTTGAATTAGAAAATGAAAACGCTTTGCAATTGTCAAATTATTTGAAGGACGTCGTCTCCACCAGGACAATTCTAGACTTCACATCTCTATGAAGATCCAGCACAAATTGGTATTAACAGGCTTGGATGCTGTACTCTGATATTATACCTTTGAGTTGCTACTTATTTTGATCCAAACATTCACTTAATGGAAACAAATACAATTCTCTGAAATCTGTAATAAACAATTATACCAGTTCATCAATCAGAAAGATACCAAGTTTTAGAAGCATAACATCATAAAGATCTCTCAAAAATGTCAAAATGTAGTTGAAGAAAATGACACATATCTAGTTGAATAAATGTATGTACAAACATATATTTGGTTAGAAATTCACTTCAATCATCCTGAAGTTTTGTTCCAACCCATTATATTTACTCGTATTCAGCAATTATCATTCAAATGATGTAATCAAGAATATTATTTAAAAATAGATTTGACGACCGTAGGAATGGCATAATACAATTAGCATTTATAGAGAAATCAAGCCCGCAAATGCTTCAATTAGACGAGCATTGGTAAAATATTACTATGAGAATAAAAACTATAACTTGGGAAGATAGTGTAAAGCGATACAGAGTGATGAGGCTTTAGGTTAGGGTTAGTAACTTTGGGTGCGAGGGTCGGAGGTAAAGATGTTAGATGAATTAAAGTTTAATTGCATTAGAAAAACAATTAAACATGGTGAAAAGTGGAATGTTTGAAAATGCTGTTGGTCAGTTTTATGAAATTATTTTATTCTTATGTAAAATATCAGAAATATCCATGCTACAAACCATCCATAGATGTTGTTGAAAGGTTTTTAGCATAAGAGACTGGGAGATAAGCTTCTATATTGAAGAAAATGTCATAGACGTAATTCGCTGGTCGGATAAATCGACAGACCACAAATGGAGAAATTAAGACAAAAGGTCAAATCTAATCTCATGTACGGATACACATGGTATATGCTGGATTCTCCCGTCATTTTCGACATATGAGAGTCCAGCAGGTTAGTCCTTAGAACCAACTACCCGAATATATATATATATATATATATATATATATATATATATATATATATATATATATTATGCAATAACAGCGGTAGAAACTTAGCAAAATCAATATATAATTTAATGTAAACGAAGACCCATATGCAACACTGTATAACGGTTAATCTACAAATATTGATGTTTATTATTTTTATTTATGCATTATAAATACGATATACGTATATATATAGTGCACAGAATTTGGCACTTTAACTGAGCAGGTTTTTCTGCAAAAAAAAAAAAATTAGCCCCGACGATTGAAGGCATCATAAAGGTGCCCTTAGAAAAGTTCATAATCTGCATGAACCTGCTCAGTTAAAATAACAAATTTTTTTCACTAGAACTAACAACGCTCTAATTCCACCCGATATTGAACACTTCGAGATAAACATCTGATTATCAAAGTAACTTTTATCAGTAGAACAACTGAAAAACCGACAATCGTGGCGACAAAATCTGTTACACCTCAAAACTATATATATATATATATATATATATATATATAGCAGTAAGAAATCTAGGGGGAAATTGATAAATAATTTTTGAGGGTAGTAGTAATATTGTTAAAATTGAAAAACAATGATCTAACATAGATCTCAGTGTAAATTTAATTTACAGAGCAGATATTCATTTATTTATTTGTAAATTCAGATCATTTAGGGGAATTGCTATTTCAACATGTCAGTTTGAGACATGCATTGCCAATCCCAGCCAGCTACAGAACGGAGAAAAATTCTTCTACCGGAAGAAGAATTTAGTAAAAGAAGGGTTGAGGAACGTTGGTGAGGATAGGGTCAAGCACAGGATTTATCACATACCTTCCATAACCAATATACTTTTAACTTGATTTGTCTATTGGGTCCGGGATAGTAGGTAGAAAAAAGATTCGGCATCAACAAATTTAAATTCTAATCCGTGTAAAATGCAAAATATATTATGAATAAATAGGAGATAATTAAGGAAGTTTAAATTTATTACGCTGACGACACATGCTAATTAATTGGTTACATTTATTAAGAAGTACATTCTGATATCGAAATTTTCAAATCCTAATTTTTTCTACTAAACATAGATTTACATTTATCACCTAGACTATTAGGAGTACGTGCCGAGCCTATTAACTTCCACATTACGTGCGGATTTAGGCCTTCTTCATTCAATTCCCAGTATTTTCGCGAGAGGGCTATCTGAAACCCTAAAATAGGGTTAGTAAAAGGGTGCCTATAAAATCTTTGTTTCCAAATCCCCGCCGAAATTCCGATGTACACGTTATATTATTTCTTGTTCTCTTTAAGGGAGATTGTAACTTGGTGCATCACATTTGTAGATCGACATTTACCTCCATTACCATTATATATATATATAATTGATCGTTAAATTGTGCAATCGTTAAATTGTCACCATTTTATATTTTTATTTTCCACGTGCGTATTGTTTGATTTAGATAATGTCGACTGCACAGTATAGTAGAGTCAGTTGGACACCATTTGTAAGAAACAAGCCCCATCACCCAATTCACTTTGCTAGAAATTTGGAAATGTCATGCTGCACTGCTTTGCATCCGCACTGGAACCTCTAATAAAAAATATCAAAATGGTTGGGTGCCAGTTCAGATGATTCGAAAAGAGTAGGATAATATATCCAGTCCACAGGGTGTTTGGACTGATCACTAATGATGGCAAAGTTATGCCTCCATTCTTCTTCCTACTGGTCAGCATGGAGGACTACAATGAAGAAGTATTGCTGCCCTATGTCCAGAAGGAGGTGTCTGGAATTCATTTTGTTTGGCAACAAGTCTCTACACCATACTACACAAGCATGATAACACAGTCATGGCAGATAGATAATTTCTGCAATCTCATTAGATCTTACATTTGGCCACCTAACTACCCAAACTTTAACCCTCCTGACTATTATATGTGGGGTGCTGTTAGTGAGAAGCAAACAATACAACGATTAACTGAAAGCAAGGATTATGGCAGCACTCACTAACTTAAACAAAAAGACCATCTAGAAGATACGCAGACAATTCAAAAGTTATGTATTCGAGGGAGAGTTTATTGAATTTGCTCTTTAATATTAGAGTAAAAGTAAAGGGTGCAACTCATTAAGATATATGGGATAGATAACGGTTAACTCTAGACTTGAAGAGGTTAAGATTGTCATGGTTAAGAAAGCATCCCACTATGTTCAGTTCTTCGAAGAATTCCAATGAACAGTAAAAAAAAACGAATAACATTGTAACCATATTAAATATCATTTACCTGCTTGTTGATCTGTGTAACTTTTTATCTCATTATCAGTCATCGTTTTTTGATAGTTGAATCCAGAGCACATTTTTGAGAGACGTCAATTATAGGTGCTTCAAGTTTGATGTAGTATTTGAGCAACAAATAATACGAATTATGAAAAGAAAAGAAAAGAACTAACAATTCTTTTTAAAAACGTAGTGTGAGGTATATAGACCAGAGAAAGACCAAATAATATCATTACCACCGAACTATATTAAAACTACAAAGCTAAAGATAATTGTCTAGAATAGAAAAATCTGAAGTCGTTTTGTTTTACAAAGAAATGCACGCGTAGTTAATAATGAAAAAGATATTATGCCTTATTAGGAAAACAAAGAGTTCTTTCAATAAAAAACATATACTTGAAGAACTACACTAGCGACGACAACTAAAATAGGCTTCACATCTAATTGCGAAAGGAAACAATGATATAATTATAGATACCTCCGGTCAGATCGACAACAAAACAGCACAGTATGACTAAAAAAGGTCCCAAACTTAATAAAACAAACTTTTTCATTCAAAATGTTTATATTATTATTAAGAGGAAAGATCAAAGTAATTTTTAATTATGTTTTAAAATTTTTTAATACCTTCAAACATTTTCGAAATTTTGTCAGAATGTTTTGTTTTGATTTGAATGAGCAGCTAAGAAACGTTACGACTGTTTTACAATGGAATCCTAATGATTGACTTATCCACATTTTTCGGTGTTAAACACATGAATTTAGAAATTCTCGCAAAAATCAAATAATTGTCGGATTTTAATGAAACTTTCAGTACTCATTTACAAATAAATGAAATTACTTCTGAATTGATTATTTTTTAAAAATCTTGATAAAAATATTTTTTACCTCCGTTACCCACCTCCACGAAATTCCATGAAATGTTAATAAATTTTATACTGATGGCTAACTTTTGTTTCATTAGTTCAACGCAGAACTCAGTGGGGAATATAAATCATCTATTTTTTATTTAAGTTTGCAATCATTATCCGAAATCCTTAACCGAAGAGTAAAATAAAAAATGCAATAAAACTCTGATATAATTTAATTTGATAAACTTTTAATTCCTGGAATAAATAATAACTACTGAGGGCATTATACCCAGAAGAAGAAAATCGATTAATAATAAAATTTTTAAAAAATTGTTTTCATTTTTTTTCGTTATTAAATAATTTTATAATATATAAAATTTTAAAAATATTTTTAAAATCTTAAAATAATTGGTTGCGAGTAGACTTTTTAGTTAAGAACTGATGATTATATTGCCTATCTAAAATTGAAAAATTTAATAAAATTCGTTTTGTAGAAATATTTTAAATTAATTAAAAAAAATTGTTTTTACATATGTTCATTTTGATTAAATACGATGTTCCATAGGAATCTTAACATGTTTCCATACACATTAAATTAGATATTTTTACCATGCCTTATACTTAATTCTAATTAATGAATAAATAACATAATAAAACTTAGTTCGGTTATTTTAATTTCATTGTTTTTTATTAAATTAAAATTATTTTAAAAGAAATTTAAATTTTTAAATTTTTATTTGTTCAGAAAGCATATTCAGATATCTGACTATGAATCTAAACTAAAATTTTATAATATATTATATAATTTCTGAAAATATTAAGTTAGATTATTAATTCTACTATTTAGTAAAAATAAAACGAAGTTAACCTTTGAAAATTTTATGTTTTAACCTAAGTGAAATTTTGGCCCGTATGGCCGCGACCCTTATAGCGTTTTTGACAAATTCCAGCCGTCATATCTTTCGTCACCCCGATAACGCAGATAAAAGAGGGCTACCGGAGCTAAAAGTTTTTATTGTAAATTTCTGACAGTAAGCAATTATTACTTGACTGAAATCAGATAAAGGTAATTTTGAATTTTAAAAATTGACGTAAATGACTTGTCAGCTTTTTATTTTATTTTATTTTTGCCAGATTTTTAAAACAGAAATTTGGCTTCTGTTTACGTACAGTTTACGTAATGTGTCGATCAATCAACAATGGTGGGAAATTTAAATTTTATTTTTTCCACTCAGAAAAAATTAGATTAAAATCAATATAATTTCAGTTTAAAATACACAAGTGTATTTTTCTTTCTAGAATTAAAATTTAATCTCTTGGCTTTCAGTTAAAGCTAATTTTAAAGCTTGAAGATAACTTATCTGTTTTTAAACTAAAACTAAATTTAAAGATTAAACTAAAGTTAGGAAATAAACTGCAATCATTATCCAAACAAATGATGGCAGTGAACTCGATAAATCTATTTTTCGAAAAAACTGTTTCAAGAAGTAAGATTTTATAAATTTCAACCTAGAATAATGCCATCTATTTGGCAAATAAATACCAAAACTTTCCTCGATCAATTTTCACGATTAACATTACTACTAAAGCTAAGCATATTTAAGCCATTGCAAGATTAATCTTTAAACACGTTTTTAAGTATTCCTTTTTTAATGATAGTGCTTTATAAATGACTAATTTATTTATTGCTAACCAGCAAAAGAATACCATCAATAATTGTTGATGAACAAGCTAATTTGATAAATGTCTGATAAAAATATAAATATTTGTGTGTATTTGCATATATATATATATATATATATATATATATATATATAAAAAGCACTCGTAGGATGAAGTAAATATTTTTATATGTAAGACCTCCGGCATAAATGTTTTTTCTTCCAAGAATGGCGGCAGGTGTACCCAGAGATTAAATGCCGATTTTGACTTTTAATTATAGGATATATATTTAGACAATATATACCACCGAAAATAAATGGAAACTATTGCACGAACACAGACTGATAAAACTATACACATCCTCACAAATATTTGCGCTCACGCACACATATATTCTTTTTCATGTGCCGTGTCCCTTCAGGGTGAAGGTGGTTATGAACATCCATTTGCCCCTGTCTTTTTCCGCTTTAAATAAATTTCCTCATGGCATCTCTCCCAAATTCCTTTCCGCTATCCATTATTATTCTATTTTTATTAATATTATTTAAGATACTTTTTTCATTTTTAATACCATTATTATTATTATTATTATTATAATTGTTAGTGTTTTAAAATTTTTTGTTAGTTATATACATATATATTATTATTTTTTTATTGTTATCTATTATTATTATTTAAGATGTTTATTAAGATTGTATTTTTTTTTATTTATCTTCTTCTTACTAAGTGTTATTATTATAACTATATTTATAATATGCTACTACTAGTTGTTATGATTTATAATTTATTTTTTACCATAAATATATCCCATTGTAGGTATAATTCAATTTAATATTAAATTCCATGTCATGTTTTTCTAAGAATGCATATAATTTTAATAGACGTTCGTTTCGTTCTAAGTCGTTTATCATAAATTATTTTCATTCTTTTCTATCTATACTATTCTCTCTCATTTTATTTATTTACTTTTTCTCTCTTTTTTTACGTTTGTCGTTCTAAGTTTTCCTTTTTTCCTATATTTATTTATAATTTTTATTCTATTTTCTTTAATAAGATTTAATTATTTTAACTGAGTTTTTAAAATAATATTAATAGTAGTTATTTTTTTAATTTGTAATTATGATTTACAATTTATCTTTTACCGTAAATATATCCCATTATATTTGAAACTAAATTTCAATGTTAAATTTCCACGTCATGTTTTTCTAAGAAAGCAGACGGGTTGCTATAGACGCTGTGTCGATACTTGATTTTAACATTCATTTCTCTGTATATTGTTCGTTTTTTTTCTATTTCTATTTCTTTCCCTTTTCTCTTCTTTCCATTTACCAATTGTCTACTTTATTCTTTTTTTTTCTGTTTTTTTTTTTTGAATGAGCGAGGAATTTTTTGTAACTTACCGTTATTTTGACGATTAACTGATGTATCATTTAGGTTTGACGAGCCGCAAGTTATCATTTGGCGGTAAAATATGTATTACCCATGACATTTTAGTATATCTAATATTTTTTCTATTATATATTAGTCTGTTAAATTAAATAAATAAATAAACTTAACATTGAGTTCTTTTGAGTTTGTCTCTATCGGAATTTACCTGGATAATATACCAAGTGTTCTACGTTAAATGATTGAGAGAGAAATTATATATATATTGAATTTTAAATATATATATAATTTCTCTCTCTTAACTATTTCCACCGGCTCTTTCCTTTCTATATTTTCTCATTTATTTTCCTTTTCACTTTCTACTTCTTCTGTATCTTTCGCCTTCCTCTTTCTTTTCCTTTTCATGATTTCTTACCCTTTTTCTTATCTTTTCTTCTTTCTTTTCCCACTTTTTAAAATTTTTTTCAAGTACCGAAAAAATCCAAACATAAATGGCAGTGTTCTTTTTTAATGTTCATAAATAAAACGTTTATTACCATGAAACTATCTGATGAGACACTGTTCTTTCAATGTCGAAACAAAATATACAATTTTGTAGTAGTTTGTACTTTTCACATGTTCTAACGTAATAATTAATAATAATAATAATAATAATCATAATATGTATATATATATATATATATATATATATTATAAAAAGAATAATTACTTAATTATAATTCTTTATACTAATCTTTCTTTCGACTTCGAGGTTTCTTGGTAAAACCCGCGCGTCAAGCGTTTATTGAATTAAATATTTACAATTTTTAAGAACTGTACTTTCTCTTTTTTTTCTTTTTTTTTTTTTTACATGTTAATTTTTGCATTTTTTGTTCCGTTATATGTAATTCTATTCCCAGATTGCTCGTATTAATTTTAAGGGATGTTGAGTATGATAAGAGATTTATCTAATTATTATAAAAAACATTAACTTTATAGGAAAAATTAGCCGAAGTAATAAAAAGTGGAAATTCAGATTCAACGGATACAATTAGGGAAAAATTGCTTTTGTCGGGAGAAGTAAGCAAATTTATCAAAGTTAATTACCTATGCGCGTTGTGGTGCAGTGGATATCAGCTTGGAAAGAGAAATCGGAGAGCCGAGTTCAACTTCTAGTTGAATTCCTTGCATTAACTTACGCGCAAATACCCTTGGGAAAGGTTTTAATCCGTCTCTTTCCCCAAGTTATGGGTTAAATAACAGGACAGATTGGGTTTTATAGCCTTGGTCGGCAACCAGTCTACCTCAGAAAGCAATGGCAACCGACTGCGGGATAATCTTCTGCCCAATCAGTCATGTCTCTTTCGAGACATGATCGCCCAAGCGTTTTTCACGTACGGCACTTTACTGACTGAATTACCTAAGTGTAGTCAAAATATTGTCAATAGAATTTAACGATTTGTGACCTACGGTCAAAATTCGGCCTTCAAAATTTTCTGTTTACGGCTTATAGGAACAGGCAGATAATAACAAAGAATAAGTTTTCTTCCCTTCCATTAGAACTCGAAATGGTTAAATGATATTACTTACATTTCGAGATGCTAAAACGTAAATAGGGAATGGAAAATAGACATCTCGTACCTAACTTCAACACCCCTGTTTTATGCCTTTTTAATAAAACTGCGGTGGAAAACGAAAGTTAGTGAGATGGGGACCAGCGAAGAATTGATCGGGTCAAGCTGAAATACCCTGCAACCAGAGACATTACAAGAGACACTCCGTTCAAATTCAGCGAGTTACAAATTGAACAAACCATTGTCCCTTGGAGAAAATAGATCACGAATGCCATTTTATGATTATTAAATATTGCTTTAAAAGTTTTCTTAATGGTTCCCTAGTTACATTTTTCTTGATACAGTTGCTTTATTAATAATAAATTAAGCAACCGTATCATATAATATTCATTCAATTAACTTTCTTGAAGCGATTGCTTTATTAATAATAAAGAAAGAAAGCGTATCAAATAATATTAACTCAAAAGAAAAATACCCAATAAAAAATTCTAAAAAATATTTAACAATTATAAAATGTCATTGAAAACAGACAGCTACGCAAATATTAATTAAACACTTATTAGTAAGTGAACAGTTGGTTTTGTTTCGGCAACTACAAATATTGTAGATAAATATTTTTATTTACATTAATGTTTTGTTACTGGAATTATTTGAAATACTTTTATTAATATATATTGGTAAAGGCTTAAATATAATACTTGGGTAAATTCAGTTTGAGTTTATGTATATATAACTATTATTTTCTTTTCTATATGGTTTGCTTCTATGGTTTTTTAAATTAAGTGTTATATATAGAACAATTACTCTTTTAGGTTAGATTTTGTCTATTTTAAATCCTAATTTGTTAAATATAATTATTATTTGTTTTCTTATATTTTCTATATATGTATTCGGTAAAGTGTGTGTATGTATGGGTGAAGGATTATTATTTATTTGGAGCTGGTTTGAATTTTGTGTTTGAAAGTAAGAGGGTATGTCTCTTGGTAGATATGTAAATGTCTCTCTATTTGTACTGATGAGTGTAAATGTGTTTATGCGTGTGTGCACGCAAATCCATGTGTGTTTTTGTTTCGCATATTTTCGCTCTCTATATTACTACAAGAAAACTCAAAGACATAAACACACGATGCAAAGTACACACACACACACACACGTGTGTGTGTGTGTGTGTGTGTGTGTGTGTGTGTGTGTGTGTGTGTGTGTGTGTGTGTGTGTACTTTGCTTATATATATATAAGCAAAGGTTCATAATGGAAGTACATTCCACTGTTAGATATTTACTTTTAAAAAGTGCTCAATACAAAAGTAGAGCATGAATATATACTAATTATTTTATTATTATAATAATTACCATATATATATATAAATATATATATATATATATATATATATATATATATATATATATATATATATATTTATAAACAGGGGTTCTTCCAATGAGAGAAACTGGCATAGAAGAAAAGTGCGAAAAGCTGTGAACGTTTCGCAGATTTATTGTTGCTAATATTGTACTTATTACTTGTTTTTTGTATGATATATTAAGTGTCCATAATGGTATTTGTATCACTAAACGTGTTTCAGGTGTGAAGTTGACTCTTTTTAGGCGAATAAAGTTGTAACTTCACATAATTATTTTGTGATTCCAAAACGTTTAGATTTTTCTCGCACTTTTATTATATATATATATATATATATATATATATATATATATATATATATATATGTAATGAATTATTTTGAATACTCGTATTTAAGTAGATATTTTGTTTTTAATTAATAAATAATTCATTAAAAATTGTCGGTTGCTGATAACCAAGTTTCGTTATATATATATATATATATATATATATATATATATATGGGGTTACATGATGTTTACGGATGTTGTACATTCAACTCGCAATAATGATGTAAAAAATCCTAATTTAATTTTTCCCTGTTTTGTGTCACAATGCCCTATAATATGAAAGCAATTGTTCCTAAAAAAAGGCATTGCATTAAAATTCATCAACTGACTGTATCATGGATTCCAAATAACTACAAAGCTTTTATACATTTCGTATTTTGTGGATTTTGCGTGCGATCAAGTATCAATAAATTTCCTCAGTAGCCTAGCCCTCATCTTCCTATTCTAGTTGATGTTAACAAAGCTGTCATTTGGATTCTTTTATTGACAATCCATCCAGTGTTGAGACTAGTCCAACTTTCCAATATTGATGTCAACAAGTATTGCATTTATCTCTCACAATTTATAAAGTTCTCTCATATGATCAGAACATTTTATGCTTTTATTTTTGTCATTTTAATCTGCAGTATGCTGAAACAGATGAGTCCACCCGTTCAGTCTTTTTGTGATCGTGTTTTTGTGATACACAGAGTTCCTCTGTGATTTTCAATTTCTTTTCCTTTGCCAAGATATTTTTTCAGTTCTCTCTTATATTTATTGTTCTTATTTATATTTTTGTTTATTTTAGAGACTTTATTGAGTTTCTTCCTATTGCTTCCTTCCACATAGTTTATTTATTTTCGTAAACAGCTTTCCTTTCCTGCAATTTATTTTATTTCATGATCCAGTCTGATTTCTCATTCAGATTTTGCAGTTTTGTTCCTGTTTCAGCTTCTTTCAAAAGCAGCGACTTTGTGAATGACTGTTTTGATATTTCCTTCTCGATTGCAAAATTCAGTGATGTGAATTGAATGTTTTCGATAAATCTGTTAATTTTGGTGCTGGATTTTTACTGATTATGGCAACATTTCTTCTTTCGAAATTGTTGTCCTTTTTGTCGCAATTTCATTTCTTGATGTTTTAGATTTTCAGTAGTTGTAAGTGGGTAGAGTTCCATGACATTCATATTTCTCTTTTATCATTTTTTCAGTATATCTTTTTTCGCTTGGTAAATAAGTTTTGTGTTTTTTAGAAGACAACCTTTCAGTACCTTATATCTACAATTCGTTTCCGGTCGTCATATTTATTATGCGCGGTTGATTATAAAGGAGTAGCAGATAATTATTTAAACGTTTTCTGTGCTACATTTTTCTTCGGCAAATTCTAGTAAAAAAATAAAAACATTATTGGCTTTCATTAAAAGGTTGGATATGCTGAACATGATGTCAGAATCTATTATTTCGGCCCCAAATACCTTACATGTAGGAATCTGTGATTTGAGCCCTAATACCGAACATAATAGTAGATTTTTTTTAATTTGGGCACTTGAGACCAAATCTGAGCGATAAGGGCTCTAATGCCGTACATGACGTCTGAATCTGTGATTTCGGCCCCAAACGCTGAACATAATATAATAATTTATTTGGGCATCAAATGCCAAGCTTATGTTAAAATTTGTCATTCTATTTTTTCACAACTTGTCAGTA
This sequence comes from Ascarosepion bandense, assembly GCA_037127315.1. Taxonomy (NCBI): domain Eukaryota; kingdom Metazoa; phylum Mollusca; class Cephalopoda; order Sepiida; family Sepiidae; genus Ascarosepion; species Ascarosepion bandense. The sequence continues at coordinate 3,180,264 of JBBBDQ010002324.1, forward strand.
AACACAAAAATAATTCGTCTAAAGCTTCTTAAAATTGATCGAATAGATGTTTAAGAGTAAAGGGCAGAAAAGAGAGATTGATAAATTATTAACTCCGTCTCAAGATCCTATTTAATCGGGTTTGTCTGTCTGTCTGTCTGTCCGTGGTCAATATATCTTAAAACCTGCTGGATTGATTAGGATTAAACATGATTGGTCTCATGACTGGCACTAACTGATTAGATTTTGGGGTCGATCTAGTCCGGGATAAAGTTTCTGCATCATTTTTCCAGTTTTATTAACAAAGTTTAATTTTTTCCTTTCAAATGCAAAATACTAAATTAACTCCTCTAGATCATTTAAAATACTGAATTATCTGCTCTGTTCCATTTTAAGTGTAAATTTAATTTCAAAATCGGTTGAGTTTATTCTTGTATTTTCATTCTTTAGAGCAGTTATTCTTTCTCATTTTAATTATCATCTCTTGCTAATCGCTGAGATGATGCCGGTATTGCCTTGGCGAATGTTTGAGGTCTTTGACTGCCCTTTATAATTATTGCTTTTATTTCCCTTTAAGTAAATTAAGCTATCTTTGGTATATGCAATTCGTATCTGTTGGAATTTATTTTTTTCTTTACTTAATTAAAAAACATAGATTATGGTAATCTCTTATAGAATGGACAGAAGGTGTCGTTTTGAAGCCTTCAGTAAAGATTAGTACTTTCTGATTGCTGGTATTGTCCAATATATTAGTCTATATATGTCATTAGATTTCGTAGAACATTGAAAGGAAGGTGGTTATTCTCGGAGGAGTCAGTCTCCCGGAAACAAAACTGTTGAAAACAAACAGACAATAAGATGAAAACATAAATCTTTATGACTGAGACGCTTATATGATAGAATTTTATTTTAGAAAGATGACATCGATTTGTTAATAATTAAATCAGTCGAAAAGCATCTATCCTAGGGGAGATGTGCTGCAAGCATCTTACTGTCTAATCAAACATCTGTCTACATCTTGTCTAACTCAATAACAAGAGAAACGGGCAATGAAAGATGGTATCGGCCATTCATTCTCGAGAAAATTATAGAGCTCTAAAAGCTAAAGACAAGTAATAGTGCATAAGATGACTATAGAGTGGAAGATATCACATGACAAATCACAGCATGCCTTAGATTCCAAAATTTTGATGGTTTCAGATGTAGTTTTACTGAAGAGATAGTAACAAAAACTGATATCCACAGAATATTAGCAAAAGGTTTGCTGGCGCTATATAATCATTAAGTAAATATGAATACTCTCCAGTGGATCAGTATATTTCAGTCGATCGATGTCTATTCACATATTCGTCTGTCTGTCTGTCTGTCTGTCTACCCTCTCTCTCCCTCTTTCTCTCTTTCTCTCTCTCTCTCTCCATATATATATATATATATATATATATATATATATATATATATAAACAAAAGCTAAAATGCCATTTAACCTCGCTACCTAGCTTTCAACTGTGAGGTCACCTCAGGCAAGTGTAAAATTGAAACTTCGTACCTAGAGGAGGCTGCTAGGCATTTTAACCTTTAGTTAAATATCTTTACTCAACATATTCAATTTTGACATAGTTCACTGCAAAATATAAGCTGATGTGTTTTGTAAAACTTGTAAGTACCTCCTCAAGGACTGAAATAATTTAGTGTTAGGAATCGTTATATATAGAAATTTAAAATTCAAGAACAACACAGTTGTTACTATATCCAATCAATTAAGTGGGTTGAATTAGGTTAACCAACAAAAAGTAAGTTAATGACTGATAAAGGAATGATATAAGCGGGTAGAGGAGTGGGAGATAATTAAAATGTCGTAAAAAGCTAGATTGTTTGATGTCAGTTATGAAACATTTGAGTGTATAAACTTGTATTATGACATGTCAGCAGCTGTATCGAATGTTCTTGTGAAACAGTTGCAAATTTACTTGTTAATATTATTATATGTTTTCGATCACTTTAAGGGGTGTAGCTGTTATAAGATCGGAAATGTATTGAAATATAATGTTGGTCAAGCACACGTAGACGACACAGTACGTAACATAATTAGTTAATTGAAACAAACTAATTTTCAGAAGATGAGAGCATCAATATATTAATACGAGGGGTAGGATTTTGATTGTAGTATCTAGCTATATTAAAGGACAAAATAAATTAACCACATTTTAGGGTATATATAAGACATATATATACCCTAAAGTATAGTTACTTGTGATATAATCCAATCCTTTGAATTCTACAACACCCACAGCCTTAACTGACTAGATATGGTCATAACTGTGTTGATTCTAAATTTTAATATTTCTTTATATATTAATTCCTAATAAAAAAATGTGTTACTGTTTGTCACATGAGAAATGCAAACGTCAGGCTATTTGACGAAAACTAAAAGAACGGTGGCTCCTGCTCATGACATTGCCTGACGACTGCGATTAGATATGAGACAGACTGTCAGCTCTGAGTTTTGACATCAATCTCCAATTTTATAGTCGCTTATGCTCAGTTATTCACATTGAGCATTTTTACCCAAAAATATAGTATGCATTAAAACCATATTTTATCATTCATATATATATATATATATAATAGTCATCTGTAGACAGATCTGTTTTGCTGTATCACAGCTCATCAGTACGGTTAGACTCCGATTGCTTTTAACCCAGGATTGAAACCCTACCAAATGGGCGCTCTGTAGAAGATACCTCATATATATATATATATATATATATATATATATATACATATATATATATATATATAATTGTAGTGGATATATAAAAAAATATATATATATATCCAGTTTATAATTGTAACTACAATGTCTCATCAGGCGATGTGAATAGGAATGGAAAACCTCTTTTCTTATATTTGGTTAGTTGTGTGTGGGATATTGGTGGGGGCTAGTTATAAGGTCATAAGTCTTGTGGATTGACCGTTAGAGTCTTGAAGAAAGTGGTATGGGTAGTGAAGATGGTTGATTAATGGCTGTCTGGGGTTTTTTTTAGACAGATGTCACATTACCAGTTAGAATGTAAGTTTTTATTATCTTGCGACTAGACTATATCCTTTTTATTTCTTAGAGGGGGAGGTAAGTGGTGGGATGCTTATTTTGTACAAAATATATTTTGTATTTAAGCAGAGTTTTAATAATTAATCTAATTTTGTTTATTTAATCTTAATTTTAGATTTAAGAAATCGACTTTTTCTATTAAATTTTAAATTATAATTAGATCACCGTTTGCGGTAAGATTCAATGTAACAGGCAAAAATATTTAATGTTAAAAATTTAAGGTAATAGGTAAGTAGGTAATAGGTGGGTAATAAGTCGAATTTTATGTAGGAGGAAAGATTAAATGTTTGTATTTATGGTAATAGGTGAATAGTTAATAGGTGTGTTTGTATTTAAGGTAAAGTTTAGTGTGTGCATTAAGGACAGTTTTTATAATGAATTTAATTATGTATATCAAGCCTTACTTATTTAGTAAATCGATTTTTTCTATAGAATTTTTAATTTTAAAAAAAAATTAAAAAAACAATTTTTTTTTTAAAACTTAGGTAACAGTTTGTGGTATATGTAGGAGTGTTGTTAGTACAGTGAAGGTGTATTATTTCTATCACACTAACCTTACAATCATACTAAAAAATACTACAAAAGCCACAGCTAGGACCCCCTAGAAATGATACACCTTACATGTTTCCTGATACAATATAACTAGATAATCTATAATCTATTCCTAAGATAATTATTGATTCTCCCATCTTCTGATAATTTATTTCGATTAACATATAGATCACTCACTAAGTCAGCTACATATGTTTGACATGCATTGTATTTAAGAAAAAACTTTCCCGTATTTGTCACTTGTTCACTACTTTAAATAAAAAATAACTACAAGAAAATACTGTGACCGTTTCACTAGAAAAAGCGAAAACGTTTCAGACTTGCTAAATGCTACATATTTGTTTCCTATGCTCATGACCTGACTTTCTATTAGTTCATTGAGACAAAACCCTTTGAAGAACCCCACCACCAACCATAACTCTCTGGATTTGATAAAAATTGTGTTGGTTTTAATTTTTTTTATACAAGGATTCCTAATGGAAAAAATATTTCACTGCCTGACATAGTGCTGATAAGATAGTACCGAAATATAATAGTTCTTGTGTTGCAGTAAAGTATGTTTTTACTATAAACTTATAATAAAAATGTTACCACACACACACACACACACACACACACACACACACACACACACACACACACACACACACACACACACACACACACACATATATATATATATATATATATATATATATATATGAAGTAGAAACCTTGTTACTTGGTAAGGTAAATTCCACAGGGGATTAAATCCAGTGAGAACTCAATGTTAAGATTTAACAGATTATTATAATAATGAACATCATTTGGATGTTTTTATAAACCCATATTATATTATATATTTATAGATATTTATAATATATTATATAATTATTATATATTTATAGATATTTATAATATATTATATATTTATATATATTATATATTTATAGATATTTATAAATCCATATTATATTTATATTTATAAACCCATATTATATATATTATATAATTATATTATAATATTATATTTCGCGGCTCTCTTATAGAACAATTTTCAGACCAAATTCATGCAACAATGAATGGGTTAAAATTATCCAGATAAAAATTGTCATGTAAATATGTAAGAAGAAAACTAGAAAAAGGAAAAAGAAAAAAAAATGGAGAGAGGAGGTTTACTTAACAGATATTAACGTCTATATTATATCTAGACGACAAGACGGCCTTGGCATAGATTTACAACGACAGTAGCTATAAGAATGAGTATATCTTGATTTGAAATTTTTAGTTGTCTATTTTAAGATGCATGACATCAAAAATTAATATTATGGGTTGAATTTTCGCTAGAAAAAATGAATTGTACGTTTAATTCTAACCTTAATAATAATAATATTATATTATTACATAAAACTTATTAGTAGTAATAATAATAACATGATGATAAAGAAACTAATATTTAAAAACCTTAAAGTAATAATAATAATAGTAATAATTATTAATAATAATAATCCAGATACTAATTATAAAGACAAAATATAATAATATTAGATATCAATTCCAAAAATAACAATAAAAAATAATAATACTATTTCATAAAACCTATTAAAAATACTCTTACATTACAATAATACTATTATATAAAAACTATAAGTAAAAGTAAAAATATAATAATAATAATAATAATAATAATAATAATAATAATAATAATAATAATAATAATAAGCAGCAACAAAAAAATTAAACATCAAAATAAAAACAAGGCAGTCACGCAGACGTGAAGATCCACCTTGGAAAAGAAAAATCGAAAAAGAAATCGAACAACTAAGAAGTGAACTGTCAGTACTGGATGAACTGAGTAGAGGAATAAATGTAAGAACTAGGAAAAGAAGAAGAGCCGAAAAAAAATATAACATCAGGAATGTAAATGACGTCTTACCAAATAAAGAAAAAATAAAGCAAAAAATCCAACTGAAGGCTCAAAGAATAAGACGCTATGAAAAAAGAGCAAAATTTTACAGACAAAACAAGATCTTTCAGACTGATACAAAGAGATTTTACAGGGAAATAGGTAAAAAAAGAATTGAAGTGACAGTACCCCCCAGAATGGAAGAAGTCACACAGTTCTGGGAAAAGATATGGGCTTGCCCTAAAGAACCTAGCAAGGAAGTACATTGGATTACGCAGGAGATAGAACGAATGAAGAATAAACCCGAACAGACATGGTCTGGAATTACAGAAGATGATATTAAATTTGCACTAAAAAAAGCACACAATTGGAAAACTCCAGGTATAGATAAAATTCCTAACTTTTGGCTATATTATTTAAATGCAGCACATAAAAAAATAGCCAAAGAACTCCAAGAAATGGTTGACGATCCCACTAAAATTCCTGCATGGATGACAAAAGGAATTACATTTCTTCTACCCAAGAATGGTGACACAAACAACCCGAAAAACTACAGACCAATTACATGTCTTCCGACAACATATAAACTACTAACATCTATTTTAACAAAACAAACATATTTATTCTTAGAAAGAAATGACATGATACCGCTTGAACAAAAAGGGTGCAAACGTGGCTGTTATGGCTGTAAAGACCAATTGCTAATTAACAAAATGATCCTGGAAAACTGCTACAAGACAAAGAAAAATCTTAGTACTGCCTGGATAGACTACCGAAAGGCATTCGATAGTGTGCCACATGACTGGATTTTAAAGACTTTAAATATATACAAGATATCGCCCGTCATCATCAATTTCATCAAACAGTGCATGTCTATATGGAAAACAACCCTTTACCTCAATCATATAAATGGAACCTATAAGTCTGATGAAATAAACATCAAAAGAGGTATATTTCAAGGTGATTCTTTATCTCCCTTACTATTCTGCATATCATTAATAGCACTAACCAGTCAACTTAATAAGACAGAATGTGGTTATAAAATAGGCCAAAAGAAAATAAGCCATCTATTTTACATGGATGACTTAAAGTTATATGCTAAGAATGATAATGAGCTGGAAGGTCTTCTGCAAACTGTAAAATGCTTCAGCGAAGACATTGGAATGAAATTTAATTTGAATAAATGTGCTAAAGCTACAGTTTTACGTGGATCAATACAAGAAACATCCTCAATTAGCTTAGACCCTGCTGTAACAATAAAAGAATTGAAACCAGAAGAAGCTTATAAATACCTAGGTGTAAATGAGAGCGAAAACATTCACCATAAAAAAATGAAAGAAATAGTGCGTAAAGAGTACTATAGAAGGCTACGAATGATATTAAAAACTGAATTAAATTCACAGAATAGAGTTATGGCCATTAATAGCCTTGCAATCCCAGTTGTTCAATATAGCTTCAACATCTTAAACTGGACTCTAAACGACATCAGGCGAATGGATGCTAAAACAAGAAAGCTTCTTTCTAAGCATAGGATGCATCACCCAAAGGCTGATGTAGACCGTCTATACATACCCCGTAAAGAAGGTGGAAGGGGTCTTATTCAGCTGGAATTGTCATACAAGACAACAACTATTGGCTTACTAACATACATAGAAACAACAAAGGATTGGATGATACAATTAGTAAGGCAACATGAAGAAAGAAAGAAAAAATATTCAATAATAAAAGAAGGCAGTAAATACAAACAAGAATTACAGTTAGTAGATTCTGTAGAAAAGCAAAACAGTAGCCAAGAACCAACTATTGCGGCAAAAAATATGAAAATGAAAGCCAAAGATAAAGCTCTTGAAAAGATGAAACAGCGCTGGCAAGACAAACCTCTGCATGGCCAATATCCAGTACGTGCCAATAAATCCAATGTTGACAAAGTTAATACTCATCGATGGTTACGTGCATCTGGATTAAAGTCTGAAACTGAAGGATTTATACTTGCAGCACAAGACCAAAGTCTTTTCACGAGAAACTTTCAGGCAAATATTATGCATAATAATATGGATCCAAAATGCAGGTTTTGTGATAAACACCAAGAAACAATAGACCACCTAATCTCAGGCTGTTCTGTGCTTGCCCCAAACGAATATAAAAATCGCCACGATAGAGTTGGGCAATATTTACATTGGGCAATGTGCAAACATTATGGAAAAGCTGTAAACAAACACTGGTATGAACATCATCCAGCACCGGTTACAGAAATAGAACATGTAACCATTCTATGGGATTACACCATCTACACAGACAGAAAAATTGAAGCAAACAGGCCAGACATTATTGTTAAAAACCAGAAGGAGAAAACTTGTCTATTAATTGATATGGCTTGTCCAGCGGATTGTAACATAGCAATCAAGGAATTTGAAAAACTGTCAAAATATAAAGACCTGGAAATTGAAATAGAAAAAATGTGGAAATTGAAAACAAGAGTTGTGCCAGTGATAGTAGGTGCACTTGGAATGATAAAAAATGGAACAAAACAACACATTGAAAGAATCCCTGGAAACCCCAGCTTAAGAGATATACAAAAAATTGTCTTATTAAGTACAGCCCACACACTAAGGAAAACGTTATCTATGTAATGCTGGGGATGATAGGGAAGATAGAAAAACATGAAATGGAGTCATAACAACACGCCACTACCTGCCTTAGGTCTCCCCGCAGACATGGTTGGTAGTGAGACCAAAGCAGAAATCGAAATATGATGAAAAATGACACAATAATAATAATAATAATAATAATAATAATAATAATAATAATAATAATAATAAAGTAAACATGACAAAAATAATTATTAAAAAATTTAAGCTATAAAGAATAGCTATAATCAAATATAAAAATCCAAATGAAACTATTAAACCAGAGGAATGAACTAATTTTTAAATGTAGACATAAAAATAGGTATTGGATTCCATAACAAAATCGAAGTTTAATATGGAAAAACCTCTAGAATTTCCTCTTAAAGACTTTATTCCCTTTTTTTTTATTTATTCGTAAAAACAACATATGTCATGTAATAAAGCACCATTTAAAATCGATTTACTTTAAAAATGGAATGATCAATGAGATTATATTAGTATATATGGGTCACCGATTGACAATTTGTATAAATATTTAATAATATTTACTTCGTTTGCCATAGAGTCAAAATACTATGCATTTAGTTCATACTTTAATGTTTGTTATCATGTCATAACAATGGTGCAAGACAGTGAATCAAACTCATTATTCCCAAAAATGACCTGGGAAAATAGTTTAATAATTATTGAAACATGGCATTCAATATGTAGAAACGTTTAGTAATACAAACAAGACACTAAATCATATTAGACTGAATTACCTACACTCACAATCGAAGTGATTAATCCTGACACAATTTATTCAGTGTAGAGATATTCGTTAACTTGCCTTTGTCGAGCACAAGCCACACTTGCTCGGCGTCTATAAATATCGAGGAAGAATCTATCTATCTCGAGAGAGAGAGAAAAAGAGAGAAATTGGTATGTATAATTAAGAACAATAAGATATCGAGGGATAAATAGATAAATCTTATCGTAATTATGAAAAAGCATTTAATACCTATATTTTTAACATAATCTCCTTCTTTGTCAATGTTCTTAATTCACTGTTTATCACACAGATAGAACATTAAACTGAAAAATTCACATCTCTATTCTGCCAGTATTACAGGCATACTGATCCATACTTACACACACATACATATGAACTGAGATAAATAGATGTGGTTAGATTTAGATCAATGAAATGATATTGAAGAGGATGAACTGAAAATAGAGAAGAAAGAGATAGACTGAAAGACAGAGAGAGAAGAGAGAGATAGAAAGAGAAAGAAAAAGAGAGATGGACGAGAGATAGAGATAGAAAAACAGCCAAAAAGTAATAAAATGAAGGCTAAGACATCTCTCCAAGTTCTGAGGACGTGGAAAACGAAAGGCGAAAGGTAGGAAATTGTTGTGTAATTGAAAAGAATAAGAACTAATGATTTTTCTCCTTGCCGCCCGTAACTTTGCCCAACTTGATCAACCTGTCGGCGTCACATTGTCTTCCTACTGATTTATAGTGATTAATTCGTTGTGTATTTGTCACGTTCTACTGACCACGGCGTTCAGCTCGTGAACAGAATGGCCATCCATTCAGCTTTCA
>JBBBDQ010002324.1:3195000-3237500 GCA_037127315.1 Ascarosepion bandense
TGACTCGTGGCCTGTTATTTGCTATTAACACACTCCGTAGCCCTGGGCCTGTCAGTAGCTGTTATCACTTCCTTGAAATAATCGCCGCAGCACAAAACAATATTGTACTCAATCATGTATTTATCATCAAAAGTTCAACATGGCTATAGAAATCTTAGATCCTGTGTAGAAAACGTAGATCCTGTATTGATCATTAAGGAAATTGTTTTCCAATAAGGAAACGAAGTATCTCAACATCATGTGTTATAAAACAAAAAAATCATTCATGAAAAGAAATTTTTCACTAACAATGATAACTACTAAATACTATTTAATTAATCTGTGGGGTATAAGATTTTGCTAGGGTTAGAAAATCGGACAGTTTAAAGTATATATAATTATATACAAAAATATAAATCAATGGTTAGGAGAGTAAGGATATGAAAACATGTTACATGTTAAGAGTAGATCGAAAAATAGAGCGAAAAGGTCGAACCGGTCAATCGTGGACAAAACATATAAGTATTTGAACCACGATTAAAAAAGTGGAGAAAAAATTAATACCAAATAATCAGTAGTATAAATTAAAGACTGATTACATGCCATGACTGCTTAGATTTGATATAAATGGTTTAAAGTATCCTCAAATGTAATCCGAATTTGAAATAAAATCTGGCTTAAAAATTTCCCAAGTCGGATTATTTATTTTTTTGCCGAAGAGAAGGTTTTAACGGTTATTAAGCTATAATAAAAAATAAATCAAAGGGAAACTCTTAGTTTAAAACTCCTCTGCCATACCCCGTCATGAGAAAGGCTTCGGAAGTAAACCATGTGAACAAATCCGGAGCCGGGGTCCTTAATATAAACGATGTTAGGTTCAACTTTCTTCTGGAAACCCCTCCGACTAAGCCGCTGCCGAAGGTTACCGGACTTTACTTTTCATTTGGTCAACATCGGTAGCGTGGAGAGGGCAGATATGCTGCATCTCTTTCTATAAACACCTGACTAGGAATGTACCCTGGATATGACACCGTAACAGCAAAACACGGTTCTGTTATGAGAAGATTCCAAATGTGCTCTATTGGAAACTGGTCACTTGCAAGAAGACTTGAGGGAAACCTTATCTTCGCTACAAGGACGTCTGCAAAAGCGCCATGAGGGCGATGGATATGGACATCCATCAAGAGGTGGAAAGACGTCGCCAATGATCACTCACGCTGGAGATGCAATTGATATCGAGGGCTGGAGCAAGGAGAGAAGAACTAGAGATTCCAAGGCTGAATCGAACTGTGCTGGAAGGAAAAACACAGCACAGAGACATTAGGGAAGAGCGTCTTTACATATATTCGTTGTAATCGAGACTGTCACTCTCATGTGGGCCTGTACAGACATAACAAATGCTACGGTTTCATCGGTAGCAGAGGCATAACATTTTGGACCCATCTCCATGGGTTCTCTCGAGACCGACGAATGTCTTCATACAAACAAATCCATAATTAATGTAAGACGCTTTGTGAAATTCAACAGGTGAATCTTTGAATGAAGATATTAGAAAAGTAATCTCAAACTTTTCTTTCTAAAATGAAAGCTTTTATTTTTAAATTTTGCCTTGCTCTAAGTTCAACCACTGAGACACCTTAGTTAAGATCGAAACAGAACGTCTACAGAATTCATGACGATCGATTTTTGAACCACCATTCTTAACTGTTGGAATCACACATTCAATCTTTTTTTTTATGTGAACCCTACTTTTACTACTGAAAAGTTCAAATTTTAACTCCTCTTTCCACGAACTGCTGCTTTGTGGGCTTGGACAGTAGGAATATCATTGTAAAAATAATTTTTCTTCTCGCAATAGAATTTATCAAAGTCGTGTATGAAAACAATTTTCAGTCTGAAAACGTTTTGCTTTCGACTTACAATAGCTTCATATAGACGTTTAAAAAGTCAATATATATTTATTGTCATGAAATCCCATGGAAATTTTTATGGAGCCAGCACTTCACCTCCTAACATCTCACCCCAAATGTCACACGATCTTTTCGTTGTTGATGTAAAGACGCATCTAGCCTATAGCTATCCAACCTTTGCTCCTACTTTGTGGCATATAAAGCATTACATGGAATCCCATCCTGAAAAGAGCGGTTCAAAAATCGATCGTCAAAACTCTATCTTCGTCATTCCGACCCGTCTGTCAAGGTTCACATAATTACGTCATCTCCAGGCAGCTACACCGGCTGATTATTACTTATTTTTTGCCAGTTGCATTTGGATTTCATCACATTCCTGTCTTCCATTTTTTAATATTTTCCAACCTTGACATGGTTGATGCAACACCTGTTTATTTGTCATTGTTTCTGATACCAAATTATATTTCTTTGGCGTACGAAAATATAATTAATTCTTTTAATGTAAGCTGTTCCCTTTCTCAGTGTTTTATATTTCTACCTTTGAACATTGTTTCATTGTCTGCATTATTCGCTTCTGATCGGAATAATATTTATTTACTGTAAATTATATTCTGTGGGTCACAAGCTGAATTTCTTTTCCCAATGTTTTATATTTCGTGACTTTGCGTCTTTGAGACAATACACTTTTATTTTTCTGCATTTCATTTTCGATTGGAATAACATGTTTGCTTCTCATTGCCTTTTTTTCTTTGACTGAAATATAATTTATCTAATGTGAATTGTATTCTGTTGGTTCCAGAATACATAACAAAAACAGAAAAAACTCCTGACCTCTCTTCCACTGAATGAGTATGGGATGAATTTGATATGGTGATACTGAAGATAATGCTCAAAGAGTGAGTGTTAGCTTTTTCATTGATTGGACTCTCATCTATGTTTATTAAGATATTTTGTAAAGAATGTCTTTTATTTGTAACTACTAATTCACCTGAATTAGTAGTTATAAAGGCGGTGGTTTTATTGACAAAAACAAAATATGATCTTGTTTGATACTGTTTTTTTTTTAACTAAATGCTTATTTTTCTCAAAATAAATATATATACGCTGTGCTTTTCAAATTTTTTTTACCTTACTTAGAAATATGAAAAATTATCTTATTTCAATATGTTTCTTTAAATAAATTCAGGGTGGCTTAAAACCATTTGCCTGTTGTGTATATATAATATCGCTAAGTAAGTGCAGGTTGTAATAAAAAAGTACTTGGTGTAAAAAAATATAAAATTGATACTTCTAATAAGAATATTATCCGGGTTTCATTGAACTTGTCTGATATGTTAGTGCGAGTGTTTATTATATATTCTTGGATGACTACAAAAGATTTACTTTTTGATCATAAAGTGTGAAAGAACTGACCAATTTATGTTTTAGCCCGATTGCAAACATCCAATTTATTAGCTATTATCAAAAATGCTTTTTATTTGTCATTAGCTGTACCCGGCCACGCAATGCTGTGACTCAGTTTACTTAAATGGAAAAAAAGAAAAGAGAAAGCGCACACTTAATGTTCTAATACTTGTGGGTACACAATATTTTTAGTTGTTCCATTGTCTCTTCAGATATAGAGATTGTCTGGTTTGCAGAGAGTCGTGTTTGACGTTGATCTGCTGTTTCTCGTTGACGTCTTTCAGCCACTTGCAGCCTGCCGCGTTCATTCTGTTGAGAATGAAGCAGATCTGAAGCTGCAGAATGCGATTGCCGTGCTCGCAATCGTGCGTCCTCGAGTCTGGCTGCACGTCATTCTGCTTCTTCTTCGGCACGTATCTGACCCATTATTTGCCTTCTTTGCTCATTCGCTGATGCGTGTTCTGCCTCACTTTGATTTTCAATTACTCGTTGCATTTTTTCGCTTTACGAGTACGAGGAGTTAAGTTTGACCTTCTGCGAGGTATTATCCTTATAAATTGAAGCAGATCTTTCGCATTGAGATCAGGAATTTGGAAAGAAATTGGCCAAAATCGCCCTTTCAAAACTTTAAGTCAACTCCCTCTTCATTTTTGACAATATAAGAAGGACAAAAGAAAGTTTGTATTTTTCCGCTTATTTTGAAAAAGAAGTGTTTCTGACAAAAGCCAAAACAAAAAAAAGGGGAACTAACCTTTGATGTTTACCAAAAACAAAAGCAAAACAATCTGGGATTGATTTTACTATGAACGTGTATGACGAATAAAACTGTTAAATTAATATATGAATTTGCTTCTTGTTTTTTGGGGTTTTTTTTTTTGCATGAAAGTTTAGTAACTTATCGATAATAATTCGTTTAAAAAATGAAAAGAAAACATTTTGAAGAGATTCTGTTGTTTAGACGTTACAAATAAAAAATAAAAAATAACTTAGGTTAAAAAAAAGAAGAAATGAATTTACTAAACCAACAGAATAAATTGGATATCGATAATAATTCGTTAAAAAAATGAACAGAAATTCTATTTAAATGAAAGAATTTCTGTTGTTTACGCTCGCCAAAATCGAAATAATAATAAAAAAAGGGTTCAGTTTACAAAAAAAGAAGACATGTACTTACTAAACCAACGAAATAAATGGGATATTGATAATAATTCGTTGAGAAAATGAATAGAAAACTTTATTTTTTTAAAAGGGGAAGAGATTTCTGAGAAATAATAATAATAAAAGAAAGCCTTAGGTTAAAAAAAGAAATAAATGGGACATCGATAATAATTCGTCGAAAGAAAATGAATAGAAATCTTTTCTTTATAAAAGGGAAAGAATGTCTGTTGTTTACGCTCGCCAAAATACAAATACTAATAAAAAGTAAGCTTAGGTGTAAAAAAAAGAAGAAATTTTGTTACTAAAACAACGAAATAAATGAGATATAGATAATAATTCATTGAAAGAAAATGAATAGAAAACTTTTATTGTTTAAAAGGGGATTTGATTTCTGTTGTTTATTTACTAACTAACGAAATAAATGGGATATCGATAATAATTCGTCGAAAGAAAATGAATAGAAAATTTATTTTTTTAAAAGAGGAAGGGGTTTCTGTTATTTATTTACAAAACCTACGAAATAAATGGGAAGTAGATAATAATTCGTTAAAAGAAAATGACTAAATAATTTTATTTTTTTCAATAAAAAAGGAATCTCTGCTGTTTCCGCTCGCCCAAATACAAATAATCCGAAAAAGAGGCTTAGGTTTAAACAGAAGAAATTTATCTACTAAACCAACGAAATAAATTGGATATCGATGATAATTCGTTGAAAAAAATTGAATAGAATATTTTTTAAAGGGAAAGGATTTCTGTTGTTTACGCCCGCCAAAACAGAAATAATAATAATAATAATAAATAGCTTAGGGTATAAAAAAGTAAGTTTATTTCCTAAACCAACAAAATAAATGGTATATCGATAATAATTTGTTGAAAGAAAATGAATAGAAAACTTTATTTTTTAAAAGAGGGTGGGATTTCTTTTGTCTACGCTGTCAAAATAGAAATAATAATAAAAAGGGTTAAGTTTACAAAAAAAGAAGAAATTTATTTACTAAACCAAATAAATAAATGGGATATAAATAATAATTCGTTGAAAGAAAATGAATATAAAACTTTATTTTTTTTTTTAAAAATGACATTTCTGTGTTTTACGCTTGCCAAAATAGAAATAATAATAATAAAAGGCTTAGGTTTAAAAAAAGATGAAAATTATTTACTAAATTAACGAAATGAATGGGATATCGATAATAATTACTTGAAAGAAGATCAGAAGAAATCTTTATTTGTTTAAAAGGGGAAATAATAGCTGTTGTTTATTTACTAAACCAACAAAATGAATGAAATATCGTTAATAATTCATTGAAAGAAAAAAAAGCTTAGGTTTAAAAAATGAATAAATGTATTTACTAAGCCAACGATGTAAATGGGATAACGATAATAATTCGTTAAAAAAAATGAATAGAATTTCCTTTTTTAAAAGGGAAGGAATTTATGTTGTTTACGCTCGCCAAAATAGTAATAGTAATAAAAAAAACTTGACCTTAAATGTGGAGTTTTCTATGTTTTCTATGAAATAACAAAGTTTTCTGTAAAGGCGTCCATAATGAAATTGAATGTTTTTTGGTTCGGTTCTAATCGACTTTACAAAATATATATTTCTTAATATTGTAATTCTTTTTAATATAAGTTATATAAAAACACGCCCGTGTTCGCTTAAAATGCTAATAAATTTTCAGAACAATTGGTGCAGTCGTTTTCTAGATTAACTGATAGTAACAAACGGGCAATTACATTTTTATTTATATAGATGATAGTAATACATATAAGGAAATATTTATCTAGCTAGCTATCTGTTAGTATCTGTAAAACAACTATGTTACACGGAGTAACATGGCGTAGAAGGATTAGGAACAGAAACATTATTAGTAAGCAGAAAAGGAAAATATTAATTAGCAGGACAGTATATAGCGATGGACATTGCATTTAAATTTTTGCATATTAAAGCTGACTATAAGGCATTGAGCCAGAAGATGGGAAATGCAGGAAAAGAAACTGTTATCACAAAACTTATGCCTAATCTAGCCAGCTCCACTATGAATTAGTGGGATTTCTACGCCAGACTAGTATTGCACTTAAATTCATAAAGCAAAGATCTTATCCGAACAATTATCGGTGGTTAAGTAGCCAGCTCAGGACGAATAATATTGCTGATTCTTCTATGAATTTTATCAAGAAACTCCTGGTAAATAGCAGGTCACCGGACCATATGTGGCAAAAATATTCTAAGCATGAATGGATGGTATACATACAGATATGTAAGATAGATTCTAGAGAAAAAATGTCTCAGCCGAAACAGTAACTTTTTTAACAGCTGACCTAACAAGGGATTCAATATGGTCTTTCCTCTTCATGTCAGCTGAGAATGTTAGTTTGAGAAGGTATATCGAGTCACTTTCCTAGAAGTTAGCATCAGTCATGATGATGGAAGACAGAGAGAGTTCTCTCAGATTATTAATACAAAGAAATTTAGTTTTGGAAGCATTAAAAGTAACATGCCATGATTTAACGACGGCCTTGATATCGATTTGAAGATCAGTAGCCATTTTGATTTGTTGCACTGATCAGCCTTACTATCTCTCTGTCCATCTGTCTGTCTGTCTATTCTTTTCTCTCTCTCTGTCTCTCTGTCTGTCTGTCTGTCTGTCTCTCTCTCTCTCTATCTATCTATCTATCTATCTATCTATCTATCTCTGTTTATACACACATACACTCGCACACACACAACATGAGACGGACACAGAGAAGTAATGTGTGGACAAAGAAAGAAAGAAAGAAATTATGTCTCGTGCTTTAGAAAATTCCTTATTTTCCCGATTTGGTACTCGACCCAAGATAACTACCATATCTCGGAAGAGATTTTCTATGAAGGATGACCGACATTGTATGTATGATGAAAGTCTCATAAGCTATCTCTCTCTCTCTCTCTCTCTCACACACACACACACACACACACACACACACACACACTCATCATTTATGAAGACTTTATCCCTTCCATATATATGTATACGCCTGTGTCCCTTTACTGCACCATCTAGCTCAAAATATTCCCCTGAAAATTAAGCCATTGCATAGTACGTTATACCTCCTCACGGATGCATGTCATTAGCGCCAAGATATTAATTTGTTCTGTTTCCGATTTGAAAATTTAGGATCTAATTAACAAAAAATATTCATTTATTTTTGAAAACAGCCTTCCCCTGAAAGCGAGAGGATAGGAATCAAAACAAAAAAGCCAATAAATAATTCAATAAAATACGACGAAAATAAACGATATCTGAATTATTATTTACACACATCTGAGTGGGCAGCTCCCATTTGTTTTGGGGATTTACGTTGACACCTATATATATATATATATATATATACATATATATATATATATATATATATATATATATATATATTTGTAATAACAATTTTACAAGTGAAAAATATAAAAAATGTATACAATATAATTGTATTGAACACTTTCTAATACAATTGTGTACGGGTCTAATTTAATTCTGAACAAATACCAAATTAAATCATTATATATAAGTGTGTGTATGCGTACATATAATATTTTCTCCTATTATTCATTATTTTTCCGACGTTTTCGTCACAAATATAAACAAATATAAGTGACCACTCTTTTTACAAGTATAAAAAAATTGGCCTCACCTAAAATATGCATATTTTATTTTGCTTTTTCTTAATTCCCACAATGATCCTATTTCATTTTTCGGTTTCTGTATAAACCTAATTACATTATACATTTAATAAATGAAAAAGTGGCACCCTAGATTCATAATTTATAACGATCTTAAGAATGGCTAGTGCCTGAAATGAATATTCAAATATAAAAACAGTTAGTTTATGATATGTCCCTGATGACTGCGTAATGCATGAAATTCTCAACCTTGCCCGATAATATATATATATATATATATATATATATATTGAATATATGGATCGGAATCCGACAAGATGAATAGAAGAAGGAAAGAACAAGTAGAAAAAACTGTCCTTAATCTAACATGTTTCACTTTAACAAGCTTTTTCAGAGATTTTTCAATGCATAAAACTCTGAATTGTTCCTATAACGTAATCGCTAAAAACATTTTTGAAGAAGTATGACGAAACCAAATTTCGGGAGTCATTGTAAAATGTTTTCTGTCAAATGAAAAGTGAGCAATTCTCAGAACTGAGAAAAATTTGCCAAGCCGGTGTGAAAATAGCCAGCAAACGAATATGAAGTGCTCTGCTCAGCGACCACTTATGTATATTTGCATGGTGTTTTTGGTCATCAGAAAAACAAACTGATCTCGATATGTAATGTCACAAATTGATTTGCCTGAAGAGATTCAAATTTGAACTTCAAACACTTGTAGCGACTCAAATTCCATCATGGTCACTTAATGTATTATACAAAAAGCAAGTAATAATAACAATGGAAACAATAAATCTACACTTTAAACAAAAATTTCACAGCTTCTCACACTTTTTTCATCGATACCAATTCCTTACATTAGAACAACCCTTGTTTCTTTTTTCTTTTTTCAGTATATATATATATATAAAGGGAATATAAAAAAGTTAGAAGAGGGGGATTTAAGACGCCTTTCAGCCGACACGTCTTCAGAAAAACATCGTCGGCGATTAAAACAAAGAAGTTGTCAGGAAAAACATTTGAATAACGTCCGAGGTTATAAACACAAGATTAAAAAAATTAAACTATTACATATGTTGGGCGGTAGTTTCCCCAAAAAGTTCTAACATGAATTCCAATTCTCTCTGTCTGCACAGGACATGACCATGTATGCTGATGGTCAAAGACTCCATGATGTCCAGATGGAGTCTCGTCCTAGCCCTGTGCAAGACAGAAATGAAATCCGGAGAATAATGTGTCCTGCAGTTGATTGTATTCAATAGATGCTCGTCGATTGCTGACTCATGTGTCTGCGACTGCACAGATGTTATAGATTCCTGTTTGAGGATTCTATTCGCTGAAGCTATCCTTACCTCTAGATGCTGAATGTTCTTGCCCACGTAGTCGGTCTCGAACCCACACTTGTACTGATAAACAATGAGACTTTGCTGATTGGTGGGCAAGACATCCTTACGTGGAGCGGAGAAAGCAGTTCTTGTAATAAAGATGTTCCGAACATTGACAGCACTGAAACAAGGCCTGATGAAATTTACAATTTTCTCAGATATTACTTGACCCTCAGGATCTAACCAAGGGATTCTTCAATAAATAGGATACTTGGTCAAATTTTCTCGCTTCATTAAATTTGTTAATCTTTTGTCTAATGTTTGCCGATAATATACTTTTGGAGTACCCATTAACCAATAACAATTGTTTAATATTTCTTACCTCGGCGTTGAGTTTGCAGTCCGAACACACTATCAATGCGTGATGACTAAGGGTCCTGATAAGATTAATTTGCTTATTTTAGGTCCAAAAGATTCTCGCGTTAAATATAAACCAGAAAATGTGGGTTTGCGATAGATACTGGTGTGGAGACATGATGGCGTCCTCTCAACCAGTATATCAAGGACAAATAGCTGAGTTTTCTCCTCTTCTTCCATTATATATCTTAGTGATGGATGAAGATTGTTAATTTGGGAGAAAAATTCTTCCGCTTTTTCTATAGATGCGAAGGAACTAAAAGTGTCATTGACGTACGGAAGTAACAGTCATGCTTATGTGTTCTGTGAAACAATATTTTCTCATAATAACCCACGAAAACATTAGCCAGCAGGGGACTCAAGGGACTATTCATCGCTACTCCATCAATTTGCCGGTACATAATCAAAGCTGAAGGAGATTGACTTAGTGGCCATCTCCATCAACACAACAATGATATTTTCAGGAAAAGATAGAGGTTTTTCAAGGCCACGGTACAGATAGTCTGCACAAATTTCAATTGTTTCATTCAGGGGAACATTGGAGAACAGACTTACTATATCGAATGAGCAGGTCTTATTTTCTTTTCGGCTGTTGTAATTATGTTTAGAAGGGTCATTATTTTGAGTACTAAGTTAATTGATATTATTCAGGTGGGCCAGGTATTTATTTCATATCATATTATTATATGGTGAAATATATTTATCTATGTTATTAACAAAACTATAACTGAGTTTAACATTGTTTTTGTTGACTTTTTTTAGTGTGGATGAATGATAGAAATGTTTGTGAATTAAGTTTAGGAAAGATTTTCCAATGTTTGTTTGGACATTACGGCTGAAAAGTGGGTTAAAACAAATAACGTTACGTTTACATGATTTCTGCTTATTTCTGCCTACCTTTTTTAACGGAGTACTCTAACCTAAAGTTGAGTTTACTGTTGTCTAAAACATTAACGTATTTTATTTTGGAATTGTCAAAAACTTCCTTAAAATTCAAATCCTTGCTAGAGTTGACACTCAAACGAAATTGGATTAATTTATCAAAAACTTACATAATCAATCTAATTTTCTTTAAGTTCGCTCTGTAAATGGTTGCTGGCCCAGGTGCGAACACTTGATACTGTAACAACATTTTACAAGCAGAAATACGTTTCAGTTTTAAATTACCCACGAGTAGTTATGAAGCTGTAAAAATCAACACTCAATCTAGATTTAATGCGTACAGAAATTTTCTAGAATTCTGTTGATTTCAAGCGCTTTCATTTAATCTGTTCACCATTTTCAAGGATATTTTGTTAGACTATTTAATAAATATTTTTACGAAATAAAATGTTAACTCTATAATAACACTTAAGATGCCATAGAGCGGCATAAGAAAATTCTTTCATCAAATTGGGTCGAATAATGGAAATTTATTCCTCAACTGTGTAATTTGTTTTGTTATTGCTTACCGACCTGATAAGGTTATCTGAATTTGTCCGTTATATTGCCCCTTTGTATAGATTTATTAACTATTTGGATAGGTATGGGGTTTTCTTTTCGTTAAATATTTTTAACATTAAATAGGTATCTCTAAATATATAACAACAAAAAAGATACGTAAGGTTAAAATGAATTTTTAAAAATGAAAACAATTTTCTTGAACCTTTTAATTTTGATTTAATTTCAATCTAATAGATTCAATTTAATATTTCTAATGATCAAATTACTTTGTTCTACTTAATAAATGAATTAAAAGTTTCTTTTTCTAAAACAGTCGATTGGCGCTCTTTTTAGTCGTCTTTCGTTACAATGTAATTCGCTTTATTAAAAAAAATCTTCAAAAATTAAAATATACTTTTTTGTAACTCTATTTGAGGACTATTAGCTGATTTAATGTATAACTAATCGGATTGAAATCTTATCTTTACTCTAAGAAAATGTTTTTTTAAACCCACAAATAGCTGTGTTTTGTAACCCGACAGGAGCTGTCTTGACGTGTTGACTGATGGCAGGTCTAATGTTGCTCGACCTGTGAAATATAATTTAATAAAATGAAACGAGCGCATTATTAAGCACTGAGTAATCTTTAAAGAATTAGGAAAATATTCTCCGTAATATAATGTTTTATTAAATTTTAGATATGTTGACTTTAAATTTACTATAGTTTAAGGCTCTTATTTTCTCATCATATAATGATTTGTCGACCATACTTACAAAAATGGGCACGTTTATGCACATTAAAAAAATTTAAAATTCTTTTAGATATATTTTTTGATGATTTGTTTTAGCTTTTTTATTTACGATGAGTAAATATAGGTTTTACGTAAGAGCAATATTATCAAAAAGGCTGGCATTACTTCAGAATCTTAAAAGATTTGAAAATTGATAAATTTTTTCTAATTAAAAATAAAGAAAGTAAAAACATTAAAAATTCTTTATTCATCGAAAAAGTGTTTTTTCTTAAGAAAGTATTAAACTTAATATATTTTATTTTAAAAAGGATTTAAAATATTTTCTACTTAAACAATGTCATAATGTTATTGCATTTTTTTTTTACTATTTAGAGCAGTCTTTTACTAAAAGACGATTTGTTTGGCAAAAAGTAATTGATAATTTAAATTCTCTAAGAAGTCCAGCTTTTAGCTAATACAAAATTTGAAGAGGCTGAAATTTTAATGTCTCAATTTTTAAAAAATTAAGTAGAAATAACATATGTAAAAAAATATTTTACTAAAATTTAAAAAAAAAGATTTTTTAAATAATTTAATTAATTTGTGAATAAGTTCCGGAAATGCCATTAAAATTTGAAAATTATTTGATTTTTTTGCACGAATTTCCAACACAATGTGATTTTAGTGTTAAAAAAGAGGCTAAGAATCCCTATACTAATATCTACCGCACCCGCTGATGCAAGAGAAACAAGATTTTTAACCTAAATTTTGTAGATTGTAGAATGGTTACCACACGAAGTAAATGTTATAAAGTTTTTATAATAGTGACGATTTCACCGTCATTTGTAGAAGAATATCCACAAACTTCATTATTTTCAAAAGTGAATTCACCACGACAGAATATTCAAGACCAATGTTGCACTATGCATTGATTAACATTCTTTGTCTTCAAACGTTTTCAGCCGTTTTTCTTGGATGCTGGTCGAGTTTAACATATCTCTCAATAATCCCGGGGCTGACAGATAGATAGCGCCACTAATAAAAAATTAATATGATTTTTATGATGTACTAACCTTCAAATGGCACGTCACAAAAATAATAGTTTACAAATTAAAGTTATATAAGTGAAGTTACTGTTGCAAATTTTGAAAACAATGGAAAAATCTGAATATCGTGCGTTGATAAAATATTGCTTTCGAATAATAAAAATACTTTTCAAGAAAAAACAATGTGTTATCCGGACTCTTCTCCGTCAGAAACAGTGGTTAAGAGGTGGTATGCTGACTTTAAACGGGTGGTGGTACAGCCACAAATGTTGCTGAATGCTCAGGCCGGAAAACACCAAAAACTCCATAAACTCGTTTTAGCCGATCGTAAATTGAAGTTGTGTGAGATAGCAGAGGAGTTAAACATATCGGAAGACAGTGTATTCATTATTTTGCATGAACATTTGAACAGCTGTGTTCAAAATGGGTGCCGCGTTTGCTCACAGTCGATCAAAACAAAGCGTCGACGATTCAGAGCGTTGTTTGCAACAGTTTCAATGCAGGAAGAAGTTTTTGCGTAAACATGTGACAATGGATGAAACATGGATCCCCCACTTCACTCCGAAATCAAATCGGCAGTCAGCTGAGTGAACATCAGAAGATAAAATCCGTCCAAAGCGACCAAAGACGCAAACATCAGCAGGCAAGTATTTGGTCTCCGTATTTTGGGATGCATAATGTATTTTGTGTATCGATTACCTTGAGAAAAGAAGAACCATCAACAGCGAATATTATATTACATTACTGGTGCATTTAAAGAAAAAAATTGCCAAAAACGGCCACAAATATAGAAAAAGAAAACGTGATCTCTCACCAAGATAACGTAGTGTCAGAAGTCGATAGCATAACAACATGTATTGCACTTTGAATTGTTTCCGCATTCCACCTATTCTACAAATCTGGCCCCCAGCGACTACTAGTTGTTTGCAGACCTCAAAAAATGCTTCAAGGAAAGACATTTAGCTCTAATTAAGAAATGATATAGGAAAATCAGGCGTATTTTGAGGCCAATCGTTCTACAAAAAAGCATCGGATATTTAGAGAACCGTTGTAATCACACCAGAAAGAGACTATGTTGATGAATAAAATAGAATTTTGTCTAAAAGTTGTTATTTTATTAGTTAGGCCAGGATATATTAATATGTTACACTCATCGAAAATCATAACTTAGCATGATAACTTGAAAGATCAGAAATTTAACAAAACATCGATTTATATACCAAGTAGATTAAACAGAAAGAAAAAGCATAAAAATTATTCTGTAAAATGTTGAATGAAATAAAATTATAAAAAGTAAAACAATTTCTGGTTTACCTCATTCAAATTTTTATCAACTATTCTTTTTTATTTGCATTTTTATTTTTAACTCTATTATATTTAATTTCCTCACATTGTATCAATATTTATTTTGTAACGTACACGTGTTGGGAATGCTATGAACGATTGTGCATTCTGGTTTCTTGCTTTCCAGTCAGCACTGTTCTTTAAAGACTTAAATGCAATTCTTGTTCTTTTATTGTTCTTTTTACTTAATAGTAGTTTTTTATATTCCCTAAATCTCAGTAAATCCTTGAGTTCCAAAGATTTTTATTTTTGCGAGGTGTGAAATGGTTAAGAATTCTTTATCAAATTGAAATAAACGCTTCCCAGTAGTAGTCTTTATGCGCCTAGTCGTATCCAGATTATTTCATTTTATTTTTGAATTCTATGAATTTTAGAAGCATAGTGCTTTGCTTTATATATGGAAAAATTAGGATTTTAGAAGAGTTTGAAAGTATTTAAATATTGAGGCCAACAGATTCTATGTGATCTTAAAAAGAAACCAATAATTATTCCGGATTTCATTTTTAGTGGTCTGAGTAAAGATTTATGAGAAAATTCCTACGATAGAATTTTGGATAAACTTTTAGCTTTATATATTATCGTCACGAATGAACATGGTATCAAGTCGCTAAGGCAATCTCATGGGTAAAACAATTTTCTAAATAAAAATTATTTTCGAAAATGAAATAAAACTGGATTGTAGAAAATAGTTAAATTTTTATAATTTTATTGATGGTTATAGAGAAAATAGTTTTGAATTTTGCCTGCGATTTCTTCAGGAGATTTGAAGAAGAAATATGCGGACAATCTTAAATGCAGATACAATGAATAAAATGCTAATAGAAATTCGAAGTACCAGATTTAAGACTGCAAATACACCCCCCCCCACACACATATATATATATATATATATATATATATATATATATATATATATATATACAAGATCAAAAATACGAATCAAAATTAAGTGATAAAAGCACGATAATATTGGTGTTATATATCCCAATAGGAGGATGGTTTATTCAACTTACAGCTGGTTGAATTTAGACTGACCGTCTCTGGCAATATCTCTCAGGCCCCAACCAATTTCTTTCTATCTTTACCTTTCAACCATGTGGGCCGAAATAACTAATTCCGTTTTTCACCCTAGTTTTATAAAAATGACTCAAAACTGGGGGAGGGTGTTGAAGTTAGTTATGGGGTTTCTATTTCCCCCTCCCTATATATGAATTACTATCTTGACATGTAAGTAATATCATTTAAAAATTTCGACTTCCAGTAGAAAGGGAGAAAAAACCCACGCTCTGTTATTGTTTGCTTGTTCTTATCAGCTGTCCAGGTAATCAGTACATTGGAAATCCTTAAGGTTGTATTTTGACCTAAGGTCACATATCGTCAAAACCCACTGACAAATATTGTTACTAACTAGCTTTGATAATTTCGCTTACTTCTCCTAACAAAAAGCAATTCGGCATTCAGTGAATCCTGAATCTGTATTTTCCATTTTTTATCATTTCAACTACTTTACCCGACAGAAATAATTGTAGAGAAAATCTTTTCAGTTTCAGAGAAATCTCTTCTCATCTTGAAGATCATTTAAAATTAATACCAGCCATCTAAAAAATTGGGTTATGATAGTTTTAACAGAGTATCTGTACACGAAGAGGAGCCTATCTTTCACTCTGACTCCTATATAACATATCATCATTTATTACCTTATAATATTGCATTTTACTATGATTCTAAATTATTTAAGTTATACAAATGAAAAGAAGCAGCATATATACTACTTCTTGTTAAGCAAATTCTTATGGGGATCTTTTAAATCTCTTTGTAAGAGGTAAAGCACCATTTTCTTTTCATAGCGTTTAAACCACGTGTATGTGAGATAGAAAATGCAGATAAGAATGTCACTTGTACTAATGCAAAAAAACCAAAATGATCATAAAATTAAAATAAAGAAAATTCATTCCCTTAATACGGCAGCGTCGGCGTATAACATACTAACAGTAAATAGGGTTTTTATTGCTAATTTATTTAATTTCGTTACGTTAATTAATGATTTACCTTATATATGATTTACGTAAATGATATGTCTGATTTTTTGGGAGTGCACTTAAAAAGAAATTCTTCAGAGGCATATTTGAGTTTCGTTTTCTGCAGAAGAGGCAATTCTAAAATATAATTAGATATCCCACAAAAACTAAGAACAGAACGTGGCACTCAGTGAAAAGATTCTCAATTTAGATTATTCTTGTAATCTGGCAGGTAGAGTCAATAAAACCATCATGTTTAAAATAGCCCTAAATATCTCCTAGAAAGTGATGTAAGGAACTAGTTTTTAGGGTGTCCAGTTTTAAGCAGTAATTTTATTGTTTGAAAAATTTTAACCAAAATTCGGCTCGGAACGAGAAATCGGGGAGCCGAGTTCGAATTCCAGTTGAATTCATCGCATTCACTTACGCGCAAATACCCTTGGGAAACGTATTAATCCGTCTCTTTCTTCCAGCTATGGGTTAAATAACAGGACAGATTGGGTTCTATATCCTTGGCTGACAACTAGTCTACCGCAGAAACAAATGGCAAACTACAGTGGGATAATCTTCTGCCCAGTCAGTCATGTCTCTTTCGAGACATGATCGCCCAAACGTGTGTCATGATTTGGTTTGAGTGGGTAGGAAATACCTTCCAAAAGCTGGATGACCAGATTGTACCAGCTAATCTATCCTCCGACCGAGATCGCACAGGTCAATGTGAGAAGAACAGACTTGTAATATTCAGTAGCTCCAAAACAAAGCCATCGAGGAGGCAGTATCACATAGCAATAGGTTGAATGTTTTCACCATAAACATTAGTACTCTCAAAGAAGATCTTTATCAGGAATGTCCATTGAAATTCAAGCACATTCCAGTGGAATCAAGTGGAACTCGTATATATTCTGGTGAAATGATCCGTTCGTTTTACCAGTCCAGATATTACCCTTTTCCTATTTGCTCCAAATTTACAAGAAACAGATTTGATCGAAATTAGAGTAGTGCTGCTCTATCTAATTTAGAGTCACCAATACTAACTTTTTAGCCTTGACAATCATTGAGGGCGTTCAGGCGGCCTTTTGGGTGGTTAATCATTTTTATTATTTTTCACAGCTATCCTCTTTCTACCTTATCGCTTTTTTCAAGACAGATGTTTAAAGGAGTTCAGACCAGACATTCAAAGTGAGGTGCCGTTATACCACATGCACAGAGTTAAATATTTCTTGTTTCCTTTTTATTCGATTAATCAGGCAAAGAATTCCATTGAACGGCTTCTTCCTCAGAATGGTTACGTTGTGGAATAGACTCCCGAGAGGATATTTACCTGATCACTACAATCTTAACCTATTCAATGAGGGAATTATCCTATATATATTATGACAGGCAAATCTTAATTCCTCCTAGTACGTCCTTGCGAGTATTGCATTCAATAACCCAACTATCTTAAATGGCTTCAGGTCTTTATATTGGGTTAACAATAACAGAAAGAAATTACACTATTTACATTATTCGGATTATTGTCCTAATTTTTGCTGTTATATTTATGACGTTTCGGTCGTTGTATGCCCCGGCCTTCTTCCAGAATTACGAACCCAATTCTTTATTACGATCACTGGGGTATACCTTTTTCATTGCATGTGGGATGCCACTTCTGGTAATCCTGTAGTTATCACCCTTTAACTTAACTATTCTCAGTAATTTGTTCACCACTGCTGTAGCCTGGTATTGAACTCACAACTTCTTGGGTCAAGTCACTGGAACTAATCAACGTCTATGTCCATTGAATACCAGTGGATATAAACGACACAGTGAATGAGAACGATATACTCCAGTCATTGTAATTAAGGGTTCAGTCTGAAATTTCTATCATCTGAATAATTTCAGAGCCTACAGCAGCCGAAATGTCGTAAACATGGCAACAAAGATGAGGGCAACAGTCCGAATAATGTAAATAGTGTAAATACCATCTCATCTCAGAAAGGCAGACAAATACAGAAAAAATACTACTAAGGATAATTATTTCCCGATCATTCTCAGTGCCTAGGCTGACATCTATTTGTACGTTTGCTTTGTAGGTTACACGCTGTGTTCTTTCTTACCTGTATTATGCCCTTCGAGTGTTAAATTTTCCGATTCCACTTTCTTCATTATCTGACATAGAAATTTCAAACATCTAAATCTGATACTTATTATACATCTCTTTTTTGATTCAATTGTCCTTGAAACTCTCTCGTTACTCACAAGTCCGGCATCTTTCTGTAGAACTACATTTCTGTTACCTCAAGTCTCTTCTTTATCTGTAAAGAGATCGTCAAGCATTCACTGTCATATAGGAAGACTGATATTACGTTACTCTTCTGCAATCTTTTCTTT
The DNA here is from genome assembly GCA_037127315.1 of Ascarosepion bandense. Classification (NCBI taxonomy): domain Eukaryota; kingdom Metazoa; phylum Mollusca; class Cephalopoda; order Sepiida; family Sepiidae; genus Ascarosepion; species Ascarosepion bandense. The sequence goes on from JBBBDQ010002324.1 coordinate 3,213,780, forward strand.
GTTTTGAACAAAATTTTCCTGTATCTTCACACTTTGTTTAGCTTTTGGAAGGTATTTTTCGCTGTTCTAATGCGCTTTTTTATATATCGGTTTTATAACACTTTCTAGAGAATTAAGTCTACATCCTTGCTTTATATCACTAAGGCACAATATTATTTGTATCAATCTGATTATAACGGTAATTTGAGACAAGCGATTGACAAGTATGTTTATTCAGGGTCATATATCAAGAATAAAAAATACCTGAAGATCCTGGAGAGATATATTTTTACGAATAATGTTAGAATAGAAAAAATATTCGATTGCTGAGAGAAGCATTGTAAAATTATAAAAATTGAAACATAAAAAGCAGACATAAATCTTATTGGTAAAAGAAAAACATTTTCGAAATTTTCCACAAATAGAAATAAATGCAAATTTCTATAATCGATTCTGACCTTTATTTTGCACTCATTATTTGTCCATTAATCTTTGAATCACAAAAGTATATATATATATATATATATATATATATATATATATATATATATATATATATATGATTGAATACATACAGAGGTTTATAAATATACATATATAAATATTTATGAATTTTAGAAGTTCTACTGATACAACGACCACACGTGTAATTTTCTTATTTATATATTTTCCATTTGATCGGTAAATAATGTAAGAAGGTTTCTGTTTATTAGCATCATATATATATATATATATATATATATATATGCGTGTGTGTGTGTGTGTGTGTGTTGTACTGAAAATTTCCAGATCCAATCAAGAAGCCATTTATAACATTTTATGTTTCTCCTGTCATATTTTACGCTGGTACTGATAAGTCGGCTATTCTACCTCTCAGCTATGGGCGCTCGGGAGAGGAAGGCAGACTTGAGCGTGTTATATTCAATGTAAACACACGCCAGTAGCTGAGAGTGTTCAAATTCATTACTGAATGAACGATGCGTAATCTACCATTCATATACTTAGCTTATTTAGTGTGTGTGATTGTCAGAGGTACATTTATTGTTATCGTGATTGGAAAATAAGCATGATATTAAAATTAAGACATTTGTTGAATCTGTTAAATGGAATTGTTAAGGTTGGTAATAAAATTGTTGAAAAACTAACAGCGATTTTTTGTACTTACAATATATATAAAAATAGAACATCACAAAGTATGACAAGGCAAACACTAATATCTCAGGATCCCAACCCTAGCCTAGTTTGCCTCTTTCACAGCTGGGGAACCCCATCTTTAAATGTAAACAAGTCTTCTCGTCTAGAAAATCTTATCGGCTGTTTTCTTAGCCTCGTGTAATTTCTTGTCTCTTTCGTCTGTTGATTACAGTATTAAAAGTCATGGGCCCAAACGGATGAACGTTTGATGCTACCAAGTCAGTTCTCCAATAGGCGTGAGGCAAGGTTGAACAGCCATGTGCCGGGATATCTTATCTGGTTTTTAAAGTTTAGTAAGACATTTCAAAATAATAAAATAGCTAAGTAGACACAAAGTAAAATGAATCAAGGACCATAATCAATATTCTTTGTCTGTTTTATTTAACCAAACATGAATAAAAGAAGATTTGCTCCCTAAATAACATTATTTAAATATACATGCATGCATAAATATCTACTAGGTAATTGAATCACAAGCTGGAGAATGGTTTGTGCAATGCGTATATGATGTGCCTTGTGGTACAGTGTATATCGGCTTGGAACGAAAAATTGAAGAGCTGTGTTCGAATTCCAGTTGAAATCGTTGTATTCACTTAAGCGCAATACTCTTACAAAAGGTATTAATCCGTCACGTCTTCCTCCAGCTATGGGTCATATAACAAAACAAATTTGGTTCTGTAGCCTTAGTTAACGAGACTTAGCTGCCAATCATCTATATACTTAAATTATTGAAATCGAGGTATCAAAGATGAAAGCTCATTTATCCTAAAATTAGAAATGATACAAGTAATCAACGTTTCGATTGTAGGAATGTAATTAAAACTGAAATGACAGCTTGTGACTGATAACATTGCAAATGTTTATATTTGTCAAAATCATCTTAAGATATAAGTTGAATGAAGAAATAAAAATGTATTCTAGCTGGCCTTTCAGTCCTGAGCATTAAAAAAAAGGGTCAGCGAAAGCGTTTGCACACAACTGTTTTCAATGCAATGTGAGTGGTGTGTTAAAACTGTTTGGTGTCAGATCTAATGACATACTTTTGTTATAGGATTTGTTTTTAATTCTGATTATAAGCGCAAAAGAAAACAAAGCATCATAGAGAATCGGAAATTAAATAAAATGGTGATTTCCTATTGTTTTTAATTCAATTTGTAAACACAATTGATTTTTCGAGAACTCAGCAAGAATCCTCATTAACCGTAATTAATAAATAAAAGCAATATTTTGAAAATACAGCATGTCTTGGCAGAATGTTTCGTCTGCAAACAGGTTCGTCGGTTTTTATATAAAATTATTAAACAAGGAAAACCTCCCAATTCATTTAAAGTTGCATTCAATAAGATTTTTAAAAAATGGTATTAAATGATTTATAATTTTGAATGAGAAACTTGTTGTGGTTGAACATTAGATTTCATTGAGTTCTTTCACACTCAGGTTTCCGGGGCCGTTCCAAGCGCTCTGATACTGACAGGCACCACTAACTCTTATAGCTTGAAAACATTTTAAACTCACTGACAAGTTTGAATTGATAAACTTTTTGCCCAAAATCTTTCAGATTTACTTTGTATTCTGTCGCAACAAGGAAATCTGTCATATTTTCTTCTAGCTGGTATTGGATAATCCGTTTCAATTTTATTTTTTAAGATCTCGGTACTGACATTCCTTGAATCACGTCTTCCTTTTGGAATTCCCATCCGCATCTATGCTTCTCATCCAAATTTATTCAGCAAAAGATTAAATGCAATTTCAATCGATATCTACTGTCTTTCTGATATCTCTTTTCTCTCCTCGTTCATTATTAATATTTCTGTTTCTAATTCTTACATAACAAATAACTTCTTGTGTTTCAGTGGCTTTATTGCCTTGCATGGAGTGAAACTAATTAAAAATGTATGTATTTCTTGTATTATTTCGAACTGTTGTACTCATCTTGTATGGTATAAATGTTATATTATTTTCGAAATAAAGGAACGATAATATTAACAGCAATACATTTGAATCCCGACAAAAACCCTCTTTACAAGCACATGTCAATAAAATATGTTCTCTGAATTGATTTCTTAAAAAGAATATATATTCTATTAATATGTATCTATCCTAAAAATCTTGTCGGCATTAAATAAACCATTGAGTTTGAAAAACAAAAACTAAACCAATGGTCGCGCTCATTTCGGTCGCAGATCTAATGTTTGACTGTTCATATTCGATCCTGTTTAGTTTTGAGTTTGTTTAACGGCATATCAACCTTTGTGGGTTATTTAATGTCAAAAACCTCGGATTTTAAGGTGTTTTTAATGTTCATTTATAGTGAGAACGTTGATTTAGTCAGATTTTGATGATTTTTTTATTTTAGAAAACTGAGGATGTTTTCTAGTTTTGTATTAAAAAATGTATTGCTGGTAATAATTTTTTCCATCAAACATGTATCATGGCGATAATCTTTTTCCTTCAAAAATATATTTTTGGTAATATTTTTCCTTCAAAAATATATGTTTTTCTGTAAAAGTCTATTCTTATGTATATACTTCTATAAAAGCCTATTTTTATGCATATATTTCTGTAAAAGTATATTTTTATACTTTCATAGTGTTTTGACCCCAGTTTGAAGGTAAACTATTTGCCAATAGCTGCGGCCCTAACAGGTGTAAGCACTCTGGGTCACGCTGGATAGGGGAACAACAGCAATTAAGAGGTGGTTCCATGCACCTCACAATCTCCCAATCAGAGGCCTTGCTGCCGGATGCAGTTTACCATCATACCCACGACCGTTTATTTTTGTATTATTTTGAGCTAAGACTCTGCATTCACATACATTATGCCGTTTGATCTTTTCACACAAACACCATTTCCTACCATTTTTTGCATTTAGCATCGTGAGACAAAAAATCTGATTATAGTCTTACTTCCAGTAAAAATAAAAATGTAAGAAATTAGAAAGGATAATTGTAGGCAGGGTGAGTAATATTAGAAATAAATATAAATTTGTCGGCAGAAAATGACCAGAGAGAAATACATATAGAAAGAGAAAAGAAAAGAGAAGTTTGAAATCTTGAAGAGGAGGTTAGAGGACAGTTTGGACAAATAGGAAAAAAGGGTTAAACTGAGAAAAAGCCTAGCGTGTAGAATAAACCGAATTATCATATTTTGAACACGGGATCTGAAAGAGAACGGAAAAGTTTGACCAGCCATTTGGCATTCAGCGGCGGCGATGCGCGTCTCCCTCTCTTATTCATAAACCTGCAGCAAACCATGATAATTAGGCATGTAAATTATATTAACAGATTTAATATTTCTTCTGCAGAAAAGGCGATAAGAAACACCCAGTTCGCAATTATTAGAACTTTACTGTCGCGCGATGCAGTGATATTTTGGAGGGAAACATATCTCTATATTAAAATTCCTAAGCACTTACACAGACATCTCGTGACAGATACACACATGGGCAATTGTTGTGTAGGACAACTATATCACTTACGCAAAAATAATGACAAAATTCTTGACATGTCTATCGGACTGGATAAGGGTATTGCAATGTTGGGTTGGTTTTACTAATGCATTAAATATCCCTAACAAAAAAAATAGACAGCTGAAAAAAGATTTGGAATTAATGTTGATGTTTTCTTTTAGTCCTTAAATACACAGATCTGGTGCATTTCTATATCTTTTACTTAACCCAGCCCCTCAAAGTTGATACAAACAAATCTAATACTCATTAAATAATTTATCGCCATCAGGAAAATTTCGTTGGAAACAAAGAAAACAGCACTAAACTGTTAAGCAATACCTATCCTCCTGTATGGCAACGAGTGCTGGACAATCTCCTCAAGGATGAAAGACAGACTCGGAACAACAGGTATGTGATTATACAGAAGGTTGCTGAGGATACCATGAACTGAACACGTGAGCATCGACGGGGTTTTGGAAAGATGATTTCTACATCAAAGAAGTGTGATATGATTTTCTAAGCGCCGCTTAGATGTGGCAGAAGGCCGGACGTATGGGGTACCCAGTGAGGATCAAACTCACTACTCCGTTGTAATAGGTTCGAGCGACACAAGCTTTTTAACCATTATAAAACGTCAAGGTGCTCAGACAAGATTTCGGAGAGGATGGAAACAAAATGAGAACTTATAATGAACATCAGGAAAAAATAGTTGAAATTTCTGCGGCACCTAATAAGGAAGAGCGGCTTAGAGAATATGATACTCATAGGATCAAACGAAAGTAATAGGGACAGGGGGAAAAGTGTGTGACATACTTGATGGGTTTGAGCAAATGGGGGAGAGAGCAGAGTTTGGGAGAGATAACAAGACAACATCTATTAAGGGTTGTTTTTTTATCTAAGGAAGAAAAACATCGACGTCATAATCCCATACTTTCTGAAGTGACACGGAACATAAAAGAAGAATAATTACTTGGTTGGAAGAAAGGTCCCTATATGAAATTAAAATGCTAATATTCCCTAAAATCGCAGGTACTTTAATTGTACTGGAGATTGTTTTAATTACTTCGAAAAATGCGGTGGTGCTTAAATTAGGGAGATTTTGTTAGAATGAAAGCCCATATTCAAGAAAATATAGGGTATTAATCGAGTGGGGCTCTTAATCGAGGGAGATTAAATGTTCGGGGTCTTAATACTGAGTACACCTTATCTGAAGGAGAAAGCATACTCGAGGAAATTTAGGTGTTTAATCAGGATTCTCTTATTCAAGGGATATCCCATATTCGAAAAAATATAGAATTAATAGACGACGGTCTTTTATTCAAGGCATAGCGCATATAAAACAATATAGGGTATTAATCGAGAGGAGCTCTTATGAGAGAGAGAGAGAGAGAGAGAGAGAGAGAGAGAGAGAGAGAGCGAGAACGTATTCAAATGAATATTAATTGAAAGAGAGCTTATATTCGATGGAGAGAACATATTCAAAGTACCATAGTATCACCAATCGGTGGTGATCTTATTTAGGGCCGAGAACCTATTCGACGAATAGATTGGGGCGTTAATTCAAGGGATATCACATATTCGATAGAAATATAGTTTATCAATCCAGGGTGACTGAAGAGAAAGCACATATTTGAAGAAATATAAGGTATTATTCGAGGGGCTCCCTTATTTGAGAAAAAGTACATACTCGAGTAAACATTAGGTATTAAGTGAGGGGTTCTTATTCAACGATATATAGGGTAATTCCTTTTTAGACTAAAACACAGAAAGTACAAGAATAAACTGCCAGATATTGCCGTATTTGACGGTACATAAGGCGCATTTTTTTGCTCAAAATATATTTCAAAATTTCACTGTGTCTTATATGCGACATACTTGATTTTCATTTTGTTTCCTTTCCTTTGAATATAATCAAATTTATAAGCTTGCGTTCTTTTTTTTCCTATTATTTTTCGTCTAATTGTAATCATGGCTTGTTTAAACAAAATAGTACGTCACAAATATAGTCTAGGATGTACCATTTACAATTTTTAAAAATCTAGTAATTAGAAAATAAGTAAAATTTTTAATTTTACTAATTTTTCATTACTAGCTTTTTCTAGATTTGCGATGCTGAAATTGGAGTAAGTCTTATACAGCCGTGCGTCTCATATGCCGTCCAATACGGTACATTTAATTTCTCATAGAAATAAATTTCTGTCAATTCAAACATAGCTTTCATTGAAACCATTTAGGTATTTGAGAAACCCTGACATATTTAGCGACCAAACGATCGAACTCGACGTTGGATAGCTTCAAATTGAACAAAGTCTATATTGAATCCAGCAAGAAGAATTTCAGAGAATTCTCTAAACACCAGTCTGAGAAATTAATTCGGCTTTAGGGTTACGTGAAAGCTGGGTTAAAAGTGTTGTTAGAACATTATAACTTAAAATCAATAGAAAAAGAATGAACAGAAATTAATATAATTAGTTTTGTAAAACTAATTAGGAGTCTATTTCCCACGAGAAGCAATCAGTATTAATACTAGTAAATGGTCTTACGCCATATTCACTGCAGATATATATATATATATATATCACATATATATGTGTGTGTGTGTGTGTGTATCAGCAGTGAATATATATATATATATTTATATATATATATAATCTGTGTGCGTGTGTAAAACATGTAAAATTTAGCCGAGTGGTTAGAACGTTCTCTCTCGGTCCACGTGATTCGGTTTCTAATCTCACCAACGTCGTTGTGACTTCTTGATGTTGTCGGGCTGGGGAAATGACCCCAGCATGTCACACCTTTAGAAAGTACTTGAAAACCATACCACGTGTTTTTTGTGCCTTGTAAGTGAAAATGGATAGATGAGACTATTTGAGTGCCAAGCACAAACTCACAAGTCATCGTGTCCGAGGATCTTAACGTGCTGGCATTATTCAGGACGTTGTCGTTTCTTAGTAAATTCTGACTAAGCATATTTTGCAGTATAAACTAAAGATGGGCTATGCGGGTGTTGAACATATATATATATATATATATATACAATGATATTTCTGAAGAACCTTAATAAAATGAAACATATATTAAGACACTTTTCCTACTTGCCCTTTACTTGTTCTTCACATATCGACACACACTTATGTGTGTGTAGGCAGGAGGTATTTTTCAGAATATCAATTTCTGTATTTGTTTTTATCCAAATAACATAATATTAAACTCACAAATCTTTGACAGATGCTTTTATCATTATCAGTTAAGTCATAAAATGTAGCCTTGTGCTATACTAAATAAAACCGTTCTTTGTTATTTGGTTTGTAATGCCTACATAAATATATCGAATTATTATCCAATCTGATGAACCAACATCATTTATTTCCAGAAAAGAAGAAAGAGAAATCTGCGAAACAAATTTCTATGCACAAAGCTGCATAAATATACAAACATGTGCAGATCAATTTGTTCACCTCTTCTGTCGTACTATTAATTTTTGACAACACTTAAAGGCATTTAAATTCCGTTGTGGTGTGAAAGCAATTTCAGCCAATATCTATGTGTTAACTAATGGCCACCTCTAATGTGATCTACTCCTGTTTTTCACGATAATCGATCTGTATTTTCCTGCTTTTTCTTAGCATAGCTCATTAGATGAAACAATAAAACAAATGAAAACGTGTCCACAACGAATTGCAATTAAATGCTTTGCTGCACAAATTAAGCGCTATCTATCTATCTATCTATCTATCTATCTATCTATCTATCTATCTATCTATCTATCTATCTATCTATCTATCTATCTGTGCTTGTTCATATCACTTTATCTATCTATAGTCAACTCAAACTCTCTTTCTCTCGCGGCCTTCATATCTTCAATTCTATCTAATTCTCTCGTCAAACAATATGCAATGCAATTTCGAAACATTCGAGAGGCCACTTGTTTATTTCACCATACATTCTATTTAACAGAGTGTCGTAGAACGTAAAACTATTTTGATGTTGATAAAAACACGATGATGAAAGTAAATAAAAACAAGCTAAAATTAATGCCATTACTTCATCTATTAAATCTGGAAAATGTTCCAGATATGTTTTTCACTTCAGTTGTCAAAATATGTTTGTATCAACATCGTAACAATTCTATCTTTTGGAAAATAATATTCTCATTTATTTTCGTAAAATTCAGAAAATTTGATATTTTTTTTTGTTTCATTTTGTGTAACGGGATATTATTTCATTGTTTCTTTAATGAGATTTTAAAATTCAATATAAATACAGATTATTATTATTATGACGTGTGTCGTCATTTTTATTGTTTTGAACTAACACATTCGACAGTTGCACATCCGATTAATGTCTGAGTTTTGGAGATAGAAATCTTCAATACAGCATGAATGACCATCCTTACGGAAAAATATTCGCATTATTCATTTATTCACATAGGCAACACTAACATTCTTAATATGTGAGCATTTCGGCCAATATTTTCTTTGATGTTTCCATCATCGTATGGATTTTCCATTTTGTCATTTTTCTCAGTTTTTCTTGCTTTCATTATCGATTATTCGCACAAAATTTCTAAACCGAATCTTTTATTTCGATTCTAGGACAAATCCATATTCGTATATGTAAAATGTTCTAAGTGGTGAAATGAAACGAAAAATAAATATGGGTAATAATTATATTTTCATTTAGATTCTAGTACGAATATTTTAGATTCGGATCTGTTGTTTATTCTAATTAAATATATATTAGCTAAATGAAACAGAATCAGTAATGTCTATACAAATCTCTTTTCGATCGTTGATCAAATATTTGCTTTTTGGATCTTTGAAAAATAATAAAACTTTTAAAGAAATGAACAAACGTCTTAATAATGTCAATAGTCCTAAACGAGAACGTAATCTGTTCAAATCTTGAGTTATTAATATCGACGCATATTTCTGTTCAGTAGGAAAAATATCTCATCTTTGAACATCAAGAAATATTTAATACCCCGAAAATACACTGAATTAAATCGAAAAGAATTGATAATTACTTTTACCATTTGTAACTAGAATCAAATCCCAAGTTCTACTGAATGTATAGGTCAGTGTATGTGTATGAATATATGTAAGATAGGTAAAAGGTGACCCAAGACTTGAAGTGCTTAAAATTTATTGAATTATCTTCTTGAGTGTTTTTCTACAAACCAAGAGTTATACTTAACAGTTTTACCAATAGATTTTTCTTCTTACCAATTACTAGGTAGGGAATTAGGATGATTCGACTCTTTGTACGTGATCTTAGCTGTAAAAGTTTAATCTAATGAAACAAAAAATGTAGCTTGTCTGATGATTTCCATTGAAATAGCGAATTACTAACGAAGGTTTTCAACATTTCGTACGTGGAAAAGCAGTTGATGAATGTAAAATAATTAATCTCCTAAAAAGATTACCTGGTCTCTTTTGTACTTTGTCAAGTCTTGAAAGAAAGAATTAGATGATTGTATCCCAGATATGGCAACTATTCTCATCAGTGCAGTAAATATATAATTTATTTCCGCACATTTGTTATTTAAATATATTTAATTGTAAAAATGTGTGTTTTTAACGTACCAATTCATTATCTTTTTCCACGCCCCTGAGTTATCTATCAGCGGCAAGTGACAATTTATAACGAATTTCTTCTTCGCTTCAAGATGATTGAATGTCTTAACCAGAAAAGCTGTAAAGTCTTATGCGGCGAAAGATGGTCAAAAACATTTTCATAGTAAAAACAAAAAGAAGTAAAACATAAAAATGAATAAAAGCCAGTGTAGAAAGATTATTTGCGTGACAGAAATAAAAACAAAATTTAAGAAATTTTTTAACTTGTAATGAATTACGTGCTCTCGAATCAAAGCCTTAAACAAAATCTATCATCTGAGATGAGGTGAAGCGTTCTCGATGCAGACACATGAGATCTCATTACATTAAGTAAGATATATCTGTAGTCTTCTAAATAACGACTAAATCAAATAAAATGTTTCAGATCTAAATTCTTCTATACCAAACTTGTCACGATATATATATATATATATATATATATATATATATATATATATATATATATATGTATTTGCTATAAAACCGAAAGGATCCAATTTATACTAAATATTAAAACTGATCCAACCAGAGAACTCAATGTAATTCAATTTATTTATTTACAGAGCTAATATTTATTACACATAAAAAATTCAACTTTTGTAAAATCAGATGTTCATTTTAACGAGAGAATTTAACACGCGTCTCGTGTAAAAATACATTATTGGAAAATAATTTTTTGTGTGTAAATACATAAGTAGGTGGAGAGAATAATAAAAAAGACAGTAAAACGTGGCATATTCTTGCTGTGAGAACTTATAATTTTGCAACATTTGTGACAATACTGAAAAGGACACTTTTAAAGTGTCAGGAATAATGTTAATGTCAAAATAAACTAGTTAAGTAATTTAAGTTAAAAATTATTCCGGAAAAAAGATAGATTTAAGAATGGAAAGTTTTAATAAAATATAATTAAATTATATGACAAATAAAAAAAATGAAACACCTATTTTAAGGAATTCTATTTTAAAGTAATTTATTAGAAAATTTATTTAAGTTTAAATCTGATATCAAAATAAACAGTTTAAACATCACTTAAGTTGAAAATAAAACATAAAAGTAAAAGAAAAATAGATTTAATTAAGGGAAGTAATTATATAATATAATTTAATTATAATGCTACTAAGAAGTAATAAAACATCTCTTTAATGAAAAAAAAACAAGTATTTAAAGGATTTAAATTTTAGATTAATTATTAAGAAGTTTGTATTTAAATTTAAATTTACTTATAAATTCTTTTGTTAAGTTTAAAAGAAAATTTTGTTTAGACTATTTTAATATTGTAAGTTTTTCAACTAAGCATACAATTCATTTATCGTGCGGACCGAATCCATTAATCCCCAACTCACTATGGGGTAAAGTATCTCCTCTTTCATTTCCGAAAATCTTAGGGAAAGGGAAGTTTGAAATTTTAGATTGAGGTTGGAAAAGGAGTATTTTTAGGAATAGTAACATTGTTCAAATTTTTCGCCAAAATTCCGATGTAAACTTGATAGTGATTTTTGTATTTTAGGGGGAGATGTTGGCTTGGAGGATCCCTTGGGGAGACTTTCATTTATCTTCCACGGATCAAATTTGATGGACCTAAAATTGCAAGATTGTATATATCAGTTTTAATTTTAGTTCTAAATTCTTTAAAATGTTTCTATTGTGGGAATTAATGGAATTATTTATATTATATATGCAAGAATAACTGATTTTAATAGTTTTTCTCTCAAAGATTCTGCATAGGGGTTAATTGGTACAAAATGTTTGCTTACTAATTTCCGAAAATATTTCTCGGTGTTAATGTTAGTCTAAAGTATGGGGGAGATTTCAACCATATAACTTTCCGTTTTCTACATCTACACCTCGTTTTAAATTACTCAGATTTAACGACAGATTTTGCATACACCAATTTGTCCTTAAAGCGCTTTCCTGGAGAGCTTTACTATAAAACTTTATATTTTCATTGAAGATCTTAAGGTTGGAAGACAAACCCAATATTATATAACTTTTACAACTCAATATTATATAACTTTTATTTCCATTGAAGATCTTGATGGGGAAAGAAAACTCTAATATTTTTTACAATAGATGCAAGTATTTGCATGGTTGTTTTATCCCTTCCTATTAGCAATATAATTCAATTATATTATATAATAATTTCCTCGTTTCAAAATTTATTTTTCTTCCAGTTTTATGATTTGTTTTCAACTTAAGTGATGTTTAATCTGTTTATTTTGGTATTAATGCCGTCATAGGCTTAAAGTTAGTTTAATTTAATTTTGTTATACTTAGTCTAAAATTAAATTCTTCAAAATAGTTGTTCCGTTTCTTCTTATTAGCAATATAATTTAATTATATTGTATAATAACTTCCCGTTTTTAAATGTATTTTGCTTTTCGGTATAATCTTTAGCTGGAGTTATTTAACCAGTTTATTTTGATATTAACATTATTCGTGACCCTTTAAAAGTGTTTATTAGGGCCGTTATTTCATCTGACAATTTCTTTCTTATGTATTATTTATCTTCATACGCTGCCTGGTGACAAACGCTGCTGGTGGCGCCAGGGGTGGCGGTCCCGCCATAGCCACCGAAACCGTGACATCACCACTGGTCTGCGGCTGATGAAGACAGGGTATTGCACATGCTAACACACGTTGTATGTTACAAATTGTTTACCAAGTCTCTCTGGAAAGCAAGATGACTCTTCGAAAGTTGGAGTAATATCTTGGAAAGACAAGAACTTTTAAAAATCATGAAAAATACAACAAACGTAAAATTCCCTCTGGGTGACTGTAGCGGGGAGGGAGAATATATCACCCATCAGACTGATTTAAATGGAAACGATCTAGATATGGACACGGTTACAACGTGTGTTTGCGGCAAAAGATTTAACGGCTTACGCGGGTTGGATACATAGATACAGATCTCTGTTTTTCCTATAAAAAGGACCGAGATACCTTGTGTCATGTGCTTTCTGCTTGTCCACAATCGCTCCAGATGTAAACGTGGCGACGCAACAAGGTATTAGAAGTGATCAAAGAAATAATAAAAACACAATGTGAGACAGAAGACCAACATCTTGTGGCAGCCAAGGAGACTAAGATCAGATTTCATTAGGATGGTGAATGCCCTGCAAAGAAAAACAAACAGGCCCAAATATGAAGCTACTGAGCGGAGCCAGTGATTGGGAGGTTTCAGTAGACCTAAGAACGTCTCTAAAATTCCCAATACACATCACACAGACAAACAAGCGCCCCGACATCGTATTGTAGTCAGACTCCAAAAAGACTGTCTTCCTAATAGAGTTAACAGTCGCTTGGGAAGAGAACAGGGTAGAGGCGCACGAGCTAAAGAAAAACAGATACGAGTCACTGCGTGCCAAATGTGTGGACAATGGTTGGAGGTGTAACGTGATGCCTATTTAAGTTGGGTGTCGCGGGTTTCTGGGACATTCAGTTATTTCTTTCTTTTCTAAAATAGGCATCACTGGCCGTGGTTTAAAAAGCGCTTCACACCGCATTCGAACAACGGTACAGAACGCGTCAAGTTGGATTTGGTCGATACCCTGCCTGGTGGCAAACGCTTCTGGTGACGCCAGGGGTGTCGGTCCCGCCATAGCCACCGAAACCGTGACATCACCCTTGGTCAGCGGCTGATAAAGACGGCGTATTGCACGTGCTAACACATGTTGTATGTTACAAATCGTATTTTTAATTTATTTTATTGTATCTCTTTTAGCTTGTGTCACCAATCTTGCAAATTACATGCTCCGACAGCAAGAACCTGCCAGGTTTTCCATCTTTTTCTTTTTACATGCCCTTCTGTTTTTAGCACACACATAATCAAAAAAATTATTTTCCAAAAATGTTTTGTTATCGCTAATGAGACGCATGCTAAATGCTAAATTCACTCATTGAAATGGCCATCAAATTTAGGAAAATTAAAATTATATATATATATATATATATATATATATATATATATATAAATGTACTTTTTCTCTTGTCTTCTTCATATGATATATATATATATATATATATTGTGTGTATTTTGGCAGCATTTTTTCATTAATGCAGGTTTCATTGAATAATATAGACAAGTTTTGTCTATTAATTTTGTGTAGGATCCGTTCGTACCGTGTGATAAACTTGATGGTGATATCGTTGAAAGACAACTTAATTCTTTTGTTAGAGTCTGTCGGAGAAATATTAGTATTTATGAGTTTTTTTAGGATATTTTCATCTAGTTGGTAGTTGGAGTGCATCTGGCTATGGTATAAGAGAGTGATATGTTTGGGATTGGTTGGGCTACTATCATGTGTTGGTTTTTCCATGTTAAGCTTTTTAAGAAAATAACGTATTTGTTCATCAGTTTTAAGGAATTCTGATCAGCGTTGTTGGCACTAATGAGTTTATTAAAAAATAATTAGATAAATTCATAAATCTTTCCATCCACAAACTAACTACGCACCAAAAAGAATTACTCAACCTTGGACCTAACTGCCATATATACCGTAAGTATAACCAGCTTACTAAAGAAAATGAAATAGAAACGATCTATCAAAGGATCAGTAAACTACAAGATGAAAAACTTCTAACCGTTAAACCCGAACTGAAAGACCTACTTAAGGCTGAGGCACTCAAAGATCGCCATGATAAAAGCAGAAGCTCCTCAAAAATTATATCGAAACAACAAAAAAGTGCCGCGCACGAACTACGCAACCACCCTCACATAATTGTAAAAAAAGCTGACGAGGCTAACATCTTTGTTGTATTTAACCAATCAGATTACAACACAAAACTCAACCACATATTCATGACCACACAAAATTTTAAAAAATTAACAAGAACCCGACACCCCAACTAAAATCTAAACTTAATAAACTCATTAGTGCCAACAACGCTGATCAGAATTCCTAAAAACTCCCTAAAATTATTGGTGACTATAAACCTGGTTACATATACGGAACCATAAAAACTCATAAACCTAACTATCCTCTCCGCCCTATCATATCCCAAATTTCTACTCCTGTGTACCTGTCAACTAAACATATTAACCAGCTTATCACACCATATCTTCCGAGTAAATACAGCATTAAGTCAACCCTAGAGGCAATCCAAATCCTCAAGAGTGAAAAACCTAACAATGAAATCAAGGCTTCACTTGATGTGGAAAACCTTTTTACTAATGTACCCGTCAGTGAAACTATTGATATAATTATAAGAAATGTCTACAGTAATCCTTCGTTACCCCCACTCAAAATTAATCCCAACATCTTAAGAAAAATTCTACTAGCTTGTACTACTGAAGTGCCTTATGTTGATCCAAACAACACTATATATATACAACGTGACGGAGTCTTCATGGTTTCAGTGCTCGGTCCGACTTTTAGTAATTTCTACATGTCTAACTTTGAAAATACTACCTTTGCAAAATTTAAAAAACCATCAATGTATCTACGATATGTTGATGATATCCTGCTATTAATTAAAAATACCGACGAGATCTTACAACTTCAAAAACAGTTTCAAAATAGCTCAGTTTTAAAATTCACTTATGAACTTAGCAATGATAACAAAATTTCTTTTCTTGATATATTAATTAACACTGATGACAATAAATTTACTAACTCACCGTATAAAAACCCACTAATAAAAATCCCTCCACACTCAATTATATTAGTGAATGCCCCCACTATTACAAAATAGCCATTATAAAAAATCTATTATATTGTGCAAAAGTCAATTCATCTACAAATCAGATCTTCCACAGTGAACTAAAAATCATAAAACAGACACTCATCAATAATAATTTTCCCAACTACATAGTTGATGAACAAATACGTTATTTTCTTAAATATTATTTTTCTACGGGAGAGTGTGGTTGTAGTAAAACCAATATATGTACTGGGTTTTTTATTAGTATCAGAGATGCAATCTCTGAATGGGCATGTAAATTGGTACACTACATTAGTTTTTTGTAGAGAATTTAGTGTACCAATTTACATGCCCATTCAGAGATTGCATCTCTGGTACTAATAAAAAACCCAGTACATAACAACCAACACTTAATAAAATCAACTTTAAATCCGAACATAACACGTTACATTGCATTTGAATACATGGTTTTGTTGTCATTTCAAGCTATCACGCGGTGTGACGTCATAGAACCGCATTGCAAATTTAAGAACTGCGTTTGTTATTTTTGGTAACTATTGCCGTTGCCTAGCGGAGTTTTATGTCAACACAAAATAAAATCGTCGGTGATGGTGGATGTTATTGCATTACCGTCTAAATAATCTCTCTGAAGATGGCTCACCTGAGCCGAAAGCTTAAAAGCAAATTAATAAAAAAATATCCAAATGTTGGAGTATCTTTGTCTTTATTTTCAACTGAAATTAAAGCCAAAATACGACGTTTAGAACGGCTCATGATTAAACATAATAGACATTCATTGTCTCTTATATTTAACAGTATATGTTTAAAACATTATTTGCTAGCTCGATACACTATACATATATATATATAAGAAGAGAAGAGAATGACAAGATAATGATAAGACTGTCTTCAAAAAATATAAACGGAAAATATCGACTTTAAGAAAATTAATTCTAAGATTCTGCATCGTGTCAAATAAATTTATTGCTTCATTGTGTTTGCTAAATTATATTCTATATTCTATACTATATATCTAAATAAATTGCTGAATTCACCAGTAGGACATGTAAAACTTGAAACTTGTTTAGTTAACAGCAAATCACTTAATATATCTAATTCAAATTGTTTAATATCATCCAAGGATCTACATTCTTTATATATTCTTTATTATATGCAGATCGAGTTTTTGTTCTTACTCCGATAGTTTTCAATAAAAATTAATGAAACTTGGCACGTTATATAACAATACTAACAGATGCACAGATCTAAAATTCTAAGCTAATCTGTGCAATAGTAAACAAACGGCAGCCATTTTGGTGACATTGCAGCCTGTTTCAGCGTGCCAACTTTATATGCAAATCATTGCTATGGTGAAGCGGTGACGGAAAATTAAAACATTGATTATTTTAGGAATATGTAATTTGAGAACAACAATAATACAGAGCAAACATCTTCAATATGGTTTCATAGTTCAATCAATATTGTATATAATGGCCATTTTTATTCACAAGAGAAAAAAGCCTTTGATCCACTGAAGATGTCAAACTTTCGATTTCATCTGATGAAATTTTTTTGGCAGCAGTCAGAACGGCATTCTATAGGTCACCGTTGGAGATGTACTGCCTTCCTCCGGAGTAAATCTTCCTTTTCAAGATGCACCACAGATTTTCGACGGGATTTAAATCTGGAAAACAGGCTGACCATTGCATTATTTACCCATGTCTGGGCAAAACACTCTCCAAATATTCAATGGTTATCCTTGCAGCATGAGACGGTACATTATCATGCATGAATACCATCTTTTTCCGGAATGACAAATTCTTCTTCTTGTGCCAGGGTTCGAGGTGTTCCTTAATGAAGTCAATGTAGAGTTTGGCTATCATTTTTACTCCACCTGCGACTCTGAATGGTTCTACCAGCTTATTACTAATGGTTGCGGCCCAAAACATCACACCTCCTTGTTGATGCCTGATCCGGTGGGGACGTGGATCCTCATTACGGTACCATCCTGTCCTCCATCAACCGCCCAATCAAGAGTCGCTCGACACTCATCAGAGAACAAAACAGTTTGAAAATGTTATTTATTGCCCACTCCGTCCTCTTTTTCTTGGGGATATCCTTTAATGGAGGGCAAACATCTGGCTTTCCACATTTTGCAGCCGTCCTCAGGATACGGCATCGAGTTGATTTGGGCACATCAGGAACGCCAGCGTTTTCAAAAACTTTTTTGCTCGTTTCAAGAGGGTTACGGCGGACTTCTCTCTTGATCCTACTCATGGCTCGATACGACACGGGTGCTTTCTTACGAATTTTCCCTTTGTCAGAACGTCCGTTGCAAAGTTCACGGTTAGTAACAAATGTTTTAATTGTATGAAGATCACGGTCCAATTCCTTGGCTATTTCTAAGGTAGATATCTTATTATTAATCCTTTGGACAATTTTAGACTCCTCAGCTTGACTCAAAGCACCTTTACGTCCCATCTTGCATGTAAAGTTGGCACGCTGAAACAGGCTGCAAAGTCACTAAAATGGCTGCCGTTTGTTTACTGTTGCACAGATTAGCATAGAATTTTAGATATGCGCATGTGTTAGTGTTGTCATATAACGTGCCAAATTTCACTAATCTTTATTAAAAATTATCCGAGTTACAAAAAAAATCGATTTGCATATAATTCTGGCACGCAGTGTAGTTATTTAACGATGTATATCAAAATTATTCCAGACTCATTGCCAATATAAAAGAAATCTTGAAATAAAATCATGCATTTATCGAGTTTGGTGGAGATAATTACAACGGAAAGTCTAGTTAAACCTGTGCCAAACCTATATTCGCCGTGGAATGGTTGGAAACTAAATAATGCCAGCTTCAAATCAAACGTGTCAGAACTATATATTATTAACAGATTTACTAGAAAGCTACAGCGGGAAAAATAGTCATCTAGAGAAATTAGTTTACCTTTTTTAATGAGACTTTAACGATATGGTGTGTTTAGCTGTTAATATATTCAGTTTCTGTTAAACTACAGCTCCGCCCATCATCTGTTATAACATCTAATACTTTTTATAAGATTTTCACTCCTAATAGCTTGAAACACTACACGGTCTTCTGCAGAAGAATTCGTGCTGGTGAAGTTAACGATATGATCAAATATTTAACAATCTTTAGGTGTAAACTGCTCAGAAAATGTAACCTTAGAGATCAGTTGAAATTGATTAGTGAGTTTTAAGATGATACAGTAAGGGACATCACACCCAACCCCATTTAGGGCTTGTATCACTTTTTCTGAACATTACACAAACATTCATGAGAAATTTCATGGTAGGTAAAATATTCTCAAATAACTGTGTACATTAAGTATTAAAGTCAAGCGATTCCATTTACCAAAATGTCGAAAAGTGGGTGTGTCTTTTGAATGTAGATTCACATTTTCAGTTAGTCTACAAAAATACAATCAAAGTACATAAGTTTTTAAGTTGGTTACCGCTTTCGTTAGTTCATTCGACCAACCGCCTTCTATTAGATATCAGATTTGATTTCTCTGAAGCCGAAAATTTCTTTTGCATAATTTTCCTTTCTCAGTGAAGTTTATTTCATTTGAAGTCATGTTTTTCCTTAATGGAATGAAATTCTAGTTGTTAAGAGGGTTAAGGTGTAATAGAATCTCTTACGTTTAAATTTCGGAGTAGCTTAGCTAAAGAGAAGAGGAAAAACTTAATGTATATTTGTTTCGTTTATATATATATATATATATATATATATATATATATATATATATATGGTATTCTGCTACTAATCTAGTGCTATCCTTCTATCGTTCTCACTAACAAGTAGGTATCACTCATTTTGCTGGTGCTGCGAAAAACCCTCTGGGTCAGCAAAATGTTTTTCTCAGCGGGGCTGAAAAATTTGCTCGACTTAGTTCACTGCGGTGAGTTGGAGGAGACCTTGTAATATATCTTCTTCCACTACAGTGTCGTACGCTCGTTCAAGTTAATTGTAGACATCAAGATTCGGATAAACACTATGTGTTCTTTTATTTACTAGATATTATGCGAGAGGTGGTGTGGACAACGCCACTGAAGGAATTCTATGTGCCTGAGAAGTTCACCTCTTCCCCATTCATGTTTTTTATGTATCAGCTTAAAGTCATGATTAAGTCGGAAATGTGGTTCTCTCGATCAAAATTGCGCAAGAGTGAGTCTTTCGCGCTTGTGTTGAAAGACTTGGAACTGACTTGGACCGACATTATCATGTCCGTTAGGTAGAAGAACATTAGATTTTCTGGGTTGAGCATTAGTAAAACAGGCCAAAATAGATTAATTTATATTATCCCCTTATTTTCTTCCTTTGCATTTGATTTATCTAAAGGAGGCATACACATCGGCGCCTTTTATTTCTGTTCCCACTTTCTTTAGTTTAATTCTCCCTCCTTGCTAATTGAGAAATATGTCAGTTCTAGTGGATATAGGATGTTTTTCGTATTTCATGTAAGCATTTCGTATTTTTTGTTGTGTCTCAATGCGCGTGTTTTGTAATGGTGTGGCTCCATCCCTTCTCTCTTCACTGGGTTCTATACCTTTAGTTGACAGCCTGTTTGGAAGGAAAAACTCCGAATTCAAACCAGTGCTTCTTAAGATTTCCACTGCACCTGCAGTGCATGTAGTGTCCTACGACCCTAGGCTTAAGGGACTAGTGATACAATTGTACAGTTGGTTAGACTGGGCTCAATTGCTATGGATAAAACCAACGTGCTGATGAAACGGCATCGCTAAGCGGAGAGCTAGTTAACAGCCAGGGTAAATTTTTCATCAGATGTCATCAACAGCCACATGTCTGTGACAAGACATATGTACATGTTTGAATAAATCGTTCGTGGATTGACCGGGAACGGATGGGTTCATTAGATCTACTTGTGCAATATAGATTACGTATGAATAAATACCACCATTGATTTTAACTTAAAAGCTTTGAGATGCGGCAGATTTTCAGGTTCATAGAATCCCTACAACCCTAGTCGATCATTGGATTGACGGCAACGGATGAATAGTTAACTTATGCGAAAATCAAACTCTTTTCATAGAAGTATATTTTAATAGAATTACTAACATGATTAATACAAAAACTTTTATTGGCCACTATCAGAATCAAATCCTTGATTTTATCTTGACTTACGTCAACAGCTCTAAAAGGCTGACATTCTAATAAGCTAAAAAGTCTTTAAGTCGATTGAAATAGTTTATTTTTATAGAATTATATTTGAATCAAACATACACTCCAGAAAATGAATGCTAGAGTTAATCGATTTGGCCCAATGATCACCACGTTATACTAAAGACAGTTTTTATAAAGTTTAGTATATTTTTGTGTAACTGAATTTGAAAGAATTCTAGCTGCAATAAAATAAAAAACGAAAATTATACAACGTAGAAATTGAGCCATTAAAACACTACCTGAATCCCAAAACAAGAAGGCTAAGGATATATTGAATGTATATGTATATTTCATTCTCCCAACACCAAATGATTAAGATCAAGTATATTTTCATAAAATTACTTTTGTAATATATTTCTGGTGAAAAAAACTAATGTATTGGTTAATAATATACCCATCCAACCAACACATTCATGTTATTATGCTCTGTAACAAACATAACTTACCGTTTATCAATACAATGGCATCAGATTGTAGACATTTGTAGCAAAGCAGAGATGGAATTGAGTTAGGAATAAACTATGCTGATTTAAATTAAGAATGAATTCTTTTTGCAATTAGGGAAATTATTGCGCGTTTGCTTTGTTTGGAATTGGACACATAAGATTAAGTTTCCCAAAACCTACGCCCCCAAAACTGATTAATAACTCCATGATGCAAATTACGCTTAGAAATTAGCAAATTATCTGTGATGCGTAGATTTAAATAGATATGAGGCAGTGAAATGGGACATCGGCGAACAGAGTTTGAATTCTAGTCGCGATCATCACATTGACAAAAATAAAAACGAGAAAGACCTGAGCTCTGCTGTCGTGGTTGGTAGCCAGTGTAGTAGAAAAACTGAATTCAACACAGTATATAGCCCTAATGGTGTAAATTTTCGAACTATCATCCAGTTACATTCAGGATAATTGCAGTCAAAGAATGTGACTGCGTGCGTTGAAGAAACACAAATTGCCCTTAGCAATTTACCCTATTTCCAATTTCGAGCCTTTATCCATTAAACTGTACGCACACCGAAGCTTACAGCACCTGATATTCCCAAGCGGTCAGCCATCCACATACTAACCAAGCGCGAGGTTACTTAACTCCGTTACTCGTACAAGAACCGGTGTTTCAACGTGATATGGCAGTAAGACAGTAATTGGCTTTTCAAGTCGAAGAATTCTGATTTTTTTTTTAATGAAATTTGTTATCTTTAGACTTCTTACAGAATCTTTAAAGTATGATTATGAGTTGACCAGTACGTAAATCGAACCCAGGATCATCACCTTATTACCAGGAACATTTTATAAACTGATGTATTGAAGTAAATATTAGGTTCCTGAGGTTGCCCTTTTATTTCGATAGCTCGTTCTGATGGCATTTCTCACTGAAGCGTAATTTTCATAAAGTGAGACTAATCTCATTACTCTACTTCGATGTACTCCCTATCCATATGCGTTAGCCTTTCACTTGACCTCAAATTGAGGTCACCCAATGAAGAGTGTTAATTATATGTTATGGTACTGGTAACTAGTGTATTACACAGTCAGATACTAACGAAGATTTTTTTTTTACTCTGACACAATGTCATTTTAACGACACACTGGTCAACAACTAAATAATTTCTCACGCAAATTTATTTGTAAATTTGTCTGTGGTAGTCGGTCTCTTTTTTATAATCATTTCACTTCAAGCAATATAACATGCAACTGGTTGGCAAGGGGCTACATTGAGAGAAAAAACAAGCTAAAAGTGTTGTCGAAGTGCAAAAAAAGAAACTGTCAGAGGAGAAGAGGAGGCTATATTTAACTATTACATCTATAAAAGAGTTGGACCTAGATGCCAAGCAAGTAACACGAGTAAATACATGTGGTGGCCGAACCAAGGAAAAAAGCTCGTCAAAGCAGTTGCCGTGAACATACTTATGAGAAATTAACCGGGGGCGAGCTGATAAGTCAGGATCAGTTGTATTGCAGATACTTATATGGATTTGTCGAGAACCATAAGATGAATAGCAGGAGCATACGACCAGATATAGCAATAGTATTCAATGCACAGACAAATGGTAGGTTTATAAATGTGCAAAATTGATTCTGACGAGAAAAACTTCCTTGCTCGACACAATGATCCAACCTTCTTAGCAGTAGATGCAGCAATGGATTCGATGTAGTCACTTCATTTGAGGCCATTTGAGAGAAGGTGAAGCCAAGGAGGCGCAGTGTGTTACTTTCTAGGAGCTACAGGCGAGAAATTCCAACACACAGGAAGCGGTGAGGCAATAGTTATAGAGTTTGGAGAGGGCTGGTTCAGGAGCACATCTTTTAAGACGATGACTGGAATCCGATTACACCAATTTGCCTTATGGGATTCAAGCTTAGAAAATATGTTAGAGATCTGAAATAGGGTTATATATATATATATATATATATATATATATATATATATATATATTACTCAGTTATTTCTTAGTTCTAGGTGAGAAATTCGGTGTGATTACTCCAAATTAAACTAGAATTTTCAAGCAAAGAACTCAATCTTTTCTGCTGTAGATGTGAGGATTTCGAATTGATTAAATAGAGGAGGGATTAAGGGTTTTCTGTTGTTCAGCACATTTTTGCAGTGCTGCGAGTAATCTTTGAAAG